>JAOVVB010000018.1:2741758-2756497 GCA_028570985.1 Heterobranchus longifilis | reverse complement strand
AACCAACACTGAGATATTATTAACAACAAATGTGAGAAGTTCACAACTTTCAAAGCTAAATGAAGCCACATAAGTGTCATTAGTTATTAAGACAAATCCAGTGAAATCCTTGTAAATCTGTTCTAGTGGGTGTGGTTTATGCTAATGAGTTGGGTATTTTGTTCCTGTATCAAACCAGAGAGAAAAACAGAAATCGAAGGAAACACACCAATGCTACATGAGTTTTCTATAATGATAATGATTGGATTTGTAGAACAGCCATATTAAGCAATTTGAACTATATTTGTGGTCGTCATTTCATAGAGCATTTTCCAAACACAGCTTGAGTTGCACTAGGTGAATGTTGCGTTATTGTCTGTTAATTTAGCTTAGACAGTGGAGTCTGCTCACCCGATCTACTGACAAATCAGTGAGAGAATCTCAGTGAAAATGAAGAATTCTACCTTCATTATGGGATCATGCTGGCCTTTGCATCCCTTATATATGTTCAGGCCATGTACAGAGGTACCTCGGCATATGAACACTCCACCTTGCAAATTTTCGCTGTAAGAACTAAAATTTTGCAAGAAATTTGCCTCGGCATGAGAAGCGTTTTTGGCATACGATTGACCGAGTCGGACACGTGCACTTTCAGTTGTGCGTACGTCTGAGAGCTCATCAAAACTTGTTTGCGTCAGTGTAGCAAAAGTGTTTTTTGCTACATGAGTTTTCTATAATGATTATTTTAAAATGTGGACCGTACAGCACACAAGTGTTTATATGTGCACCTATTTCTTATATTCTGTGGAGAGTAGTCTGAAATGGCTCCTGTCTCAGACCTTCCCCAAGGTTCCAGTTTTTAGACCATGGCCAACATGCAGATCATAACTGCACACATAATTTGAACTCAAAATCTACATATGGAAAGAATTACAGTCAAACATGATGCTGTTGATTCCGGTCACTAAAACTGACCAGCTGTATTAGTGCCTCCTTTTTCTTTTTCACATTTTGCAACATAACTACAGTACCTAGCCATGCTAGCTAGCTATCTCAGTCCGTATAGGCAATTTTGTACAAAGTACAAATACACTGTTTTCCATGGTATGACTCAGGTGACAAATAAGCAGATCATAGTGTGCCAGTAAAGATGGCACTGGCAAGAGAATTTCCCCTATGTAGTGACATCATATGAGAACTTTATGGCTAAATGGTAATGAAGCGACTCAATTCCAATTTTTTTTTACTCCAATGTGATACAGGTGTGATTTTTTTTTTGCCTTCAAAGGTGATGTTTTTCAGATCACTGATGTCATCAGCAGGGTTTGGATTTCATAGCGGTGCTAGCAACAGCTGCTAAAACAGCTAATCGGAGGCACCTGGTTTTCTTCCTTCTTCTGGACCTCGGGGTCTAACCCTAACCCAGCTGACTAACTACTCAGCATCCTTTAGATAAAAATCCCAAGCATGTTTTTTTTTTTTTTCTTAAATCACATCCATTGATGTAAATGAATGAGTGGTTGCACAAATTTGATGTGTTTTAACCCAGATGGCATGAGCAAAGACCTACCAATTCAGAGGACAGACGCATCCACATTACTTATTATTACACGAATTATGAATGTGAACCATCTTGATATGTAAATCTGAACTGATAAAAATCATATTTGAACAATGTGGCTTATAATGTAAACATAGCCTAAGTGGATACAGTATATTTGCAATACTTCTGACCATGCATTTGCGAGAAATCATACCTAGTGGTAGGAAAGTGCAATTGCATGTAATGGGATTATGAGCAGCTCCTTGTCCCACTTACTGTGGACTGGGCTCTTTCATCACATTACTGATTCGCTTGTTCCAATGGTCACAAATCCATCTGAAGTATCTATGAAATAAGTTTTGTACTTGCACTGGCTTCTATAATCTAAAACATTTTATAATTGTATTTCTTAATTTCAAATATTTCCACACCTTTATTATTTATAAATCTTCCATATAAAATGAGATAATAATTACATTAATTACATATCATAAAGAAAACAGATTTAAAATGTAACCAGAACCCAGATTGTAATGTGTTTGTTGCATTCTACCAAGAAAACAATCTCTATAGTTTCACATAAAAAAAAAAGAAATGATGATGATGATGATGATTATGATGAGAACTGAAATAGTGGAATTTGGATGATGGAGTAGATAGGTAGAGTCTGATATTTATAGATGGACATTTAAGATAAATGTTGGCTGCCCAGATCTTTAAGGTTGAAATGAAAGTAGAAATTAAGAGATTAAGCCAGCATGGTTGTACAAAGCAATTTTGAATTAGTTTAACTGTATTGGCATTTATAGTGAAAATTGTGAGGAAAAAAAACAGGGTTGAGCTAGTGCAAGATGGAGATTTTTGTGATGTAGACTGCGTGGTCATGGCAGCGGGGACACACTGAGGATGCGAAGAGCTTCAGGACTAGAAGGGTTTGATGTCGAGGAGGGCGATACTTCCAGAGTTCCCTCTTTGTAAGCAGGAGGTGACACAGGGCTTTCAGGAGACTCAGGGGGCTCAGAACGATCAGACCTGCTCAGCATGATCTCATCAGGGGTTTTGAGAAATCTACAAAACAGAAGGAACAATGAAGAAAGAAGAACGGCTGAATGAGATATTTGGGATAATTGTACAATTAAAATACAAAATAATAATAATGTTTCATTTGGATAGTTAGTAAATGAAAACATTTTCTTTGAAAATTTTACAAGCACTTTGTAGTTTTGTGTTACTAAATAAAACACAAGCGATAAATTAAGTTAAAAGTAGAATCTTAGGCCTTTGTTCGGACTGCCAGCCCAAATCTGATTTTTTGCAATTCCGAACTGGAATCATTTTTGAAAAAGATTTTCGTCTGAACAGGAAAAAAAACAAACACTGAATCTGATTTCTGCAAATGCTAATTTTAAATCAGATTCAAATCAGATGTGTGTCACCCTGGATGCTTTACCTGCCCAAATCAGATTTCAAACTGCCCGTTACGTCACTCACAATGTGATGAAGTTCAAGCCAACACAACCACATGGTATGGACTTGTATCCAAAACAACTGGACCAATTGAATATATATGACCTGAAGGATGATATGTGATCTCTCCATTCTTAACTGTCTTGCTGTTACCTGTCTGTTGTTATAAGTTACCATGTAACACAGCACACAAGCTATCATGTACCCATACCTCCTGCGTCATTACCACAGCAACCAATGAATATAAGTCGACAGTGTGTTGGATTTGGACTGCAGATCTGAACAGAGCCTAATCTAATCTAATCACTTTCAAACAGCAATGTGGACAGTCTGTCCTATAGATCAAATTTGTGAAATAAAGCAGATTTTCCTGCAGTCTGAATTTTGTTCCCAGTGTCACAAGGGAAGATTCAAGGGAAATCTGATAAATTGTTCGAAATAACAAATGTGATATAATTTAAACCTAGTGCAGGATTTAAAAGATTTACAATTTAAGATATTCGACATTACCCTAAATAAAAACATTGTGGTCACAGTTTTATTTATTTTTTTGACCCCATAAATATGTATGCAGTAAGCAAAAAGTCACCCACCTGAAGAGGAGTCTCTGGCCTGACTCTTTTTTGATGATGTTGAGTTTATAATAATGCCGTAGTGCTCGAGACATTTTCTCATAGGTCATGTTGGCTCGGTTCTGAAATACACAAAATCGAAGAGGGTTACTGTATGCCTTACTGTATGTCGCCATTTGTTGTGTTACAGTAAGGGTGTATGTACATTAGAATAAGTGGAGCCAGGATCTGGGGTTTCATGCCCTGAAATAAAGGAATTCTCCAGCTCAGAGACTAAAGTGGATGGGAACATAGGTCAGAGGTAGGTCAACCTTAATTTTTTTCATCAACTGATTAAATAAAAAAACTAGCTGTCCATTTTTTCTATTTTTATTTTTTTAATTTAATTGCAGTATTTTTTCAGTAACTAATTTTCATTGCTTTGAAATTAATTGAAATATATATATTTAGATATAGCTAATATAGCATTTATAGCCTTTGAAATGTGAAGATGATATAATAATAATGATATAATAATCTCATTGGTTGATGTGGTTTGTGCATTAAAATTTAAATGTTCTTTAATTGGTTTCCTATATGATGATATGATATGATATGATATGATATGATATGATATGATATGATATGATATGATATGATATGATATGATGGTATTGCATTTCACTACTGCTGTACTTGTTCATTTGTAAGTGCAAGATTCTCCACAAGGGGGAGCTCTAGATGTGGAAGCACTGGATAATGTTGGAGGCATGTTTTTCCCCCAACTTGCTTTAAGTGAAAAGATTGTGTCTGCCATCACTGAAGGTGCTAGTTAATGTAGCAGTAGCAGTAGTTTTGAAATGAGAAAATGACAGCTTTTTTTACACATGTGTGGGTAAGTGAGCTTTTCCTTATTTATATAAGGTTTTAATGTATATAGGGCCTCCCGGAAGTTTTCATACATATAGGAACAGCCTAAATATTACCGGTGCTATACAGTATGTACATGCCTATTTATTGCTTCTTAAAGGTGAATCATTGTGAACAATTCAAGAAATTATAAGTACACGCCCACAATGGGGCTTATGTGAGTCTAGTATTACAATCACAAACGGATATATTTTAAAAATAAACTAAAATCTCATAAACAGTTTCTCCAGTATTAAGTCTTCTAGAGCAAGGGCTCTCAACGTTGGTCCTGGAGCACCACTGCCCTGCATGCCTTAATCTTTTATCAGCCTCCAGCATACCTGATTTAACTAATCAACTAATTAACAGTCTTTTCTTAATTGAAGTGGGAGAGCAAGCAAAACACTAAAATATGCAGGGTAGACCACAGCCAAGTACTTACTTTATATGTGTCTAAGCTTCCAAAACCAGTGGATTTACTAATCTTGGGAGCGTGGGCCAAAGTGACATAGCTGTGAAACGGTTTTCACGCCTTTATCATGTATCATGTGCTCTCGTTTGTAGAGGAACAGTGTGCTTTATATCTGGTATACACCATAAAATAGCATTGATCCAGTCATATACTGTAAACCTTTTATCCTGGTCAGTTCCTGAGCCTATCCTGAGAACAATAAACGTGAGGCAGGAACACACTTGCAGTTTGTTGCTAATGTACATTTACACCTAAGGGCAACTTAGCATAGTTAATGCAGGACGACCATACAAAACTCTGCACAGTCAGTAACTTAAGTTCAGGGTTAAAGGTGGAGACCGGAGCTATGAAATGGCATCCATTACAATGACTTTTTATTATACGAGCATTAAAGTCAAAACAAGGCTTTTGATTGTGAGGAATAAAAAGGAGTTATTAGGGTCAAAATCCCTTTATTTCTCTATATAATCCCCTGCTACACTAATGTACTTATCCCAGGGTTTCACTAGTGCTTGGATACCATCAAGGTAGAAAGTTTTCTCAGACTGCCTGCTTCATCCTTTAATGGCGCAAACGTGGAAATTACTTGGCGTGAGCTCAGGACTGTAAGAGGGATGTGGCAATAACTCTCAGCCGAGTTCCCCAAATGTGCAAGTGGCGTTAGTGAATCATTGTTGGCCAAGTTGGTAACAAGTAATCTTTTTAAGGAATAGTCACGTAAAAGACTGCAGTGTGATCGGAGCCACCTGGGCAAGGATCGTCATTCACGGACATACTCACTCACTTACTCATCTTCTATACCGCTTTATCCTGTATTCAGGGTCGCTGGGACCTGGAGCCTATCCCAGGATACTTGGGGTACAAGGCAGGGTACACCCTGGACAGGGTGCCAATCCATCCCAGGGCACACACACACACACATACAAACACTCACACTCTCATTCACACACTACGGGCAATTTGGGGACACCAATTAGCCTAACCTGCATATCTTTTTGGGTTGTGGGAGGAAACCAGAGTACCTGGAGGAAACCCACCAAGCACGGGGAGAACATGCAAACTCCATGCACACAGAGATGGGAATCGAGCCTGGCCGGGAATCGAACCCGGACCCTGGAGGTTCGCGGACATACGGCCTTCTTTAAAACATTTGCACCATTCAAATGTTTTACTGCGATCAAGAGTCCCATCGCCGTACGGTGCTTGAAGCTTTCTGTAAATGACACTTGGTTTTATACTGTCATTCACAATTTTTTTTTATCAAAAGTCCCAGTTTGATTTGAACACACCTGAACGTATTTTTGTATTTTAAAAGCTGCCTAAAACAAAAAGTGAAGCTCTGAAGTGTTGTAGGTAACTTTGGTACTTGCCTTATGGTTTCCCCAGAGGCGAGCGAGTCCATTCGGGTCCACCACTCTGAAGATCATGGAGTCCCGATCTTCCCACCTGATGTAGGCTTCGTATCTAGTATCCAACAGCAGCTGGTACACGTAATCCCATAATAATCTGCAATCTAGAGTGGTGGAAAATCAATTTAGTAAATTATTACTCAAGTAATATTACAATATTTGTACTTTGGTTGTGGTAAATGTTGAATAAACGATAACACTGGTCAACATATTTGTCTCCTAAACAAAATGATGTTGTTCTTAAGGAGGTCTACCTGCTTATAGACAAACGCCATCCATTTTGTTGTATCACATACAGTTACAATGAAAATGTCTTTATTTTTTACTTGTAGAGAACAATTTAGAATGCTGGCAACAGGATATTTATTCACCTAGTTTACTCATTTTCATGGGTGAAAGTATAAAAGAGGGAAATAGGAGAGAGCAGCTGCCTGCCAAAACCAATATTCAGAACCAATAACTGAAGCACTTTCAGCATGAAAACACATCTGATAACATTGTCATCTTAAACAATACGTAGCAACTGCTTCTAAGTCGTTCTGAATTGCCTCAGAACCATCCATGTTGTGTTTCAATCTTTCATTACTGCTAGTCAACATAAGTGTGAGCTTGTGCCAGTGCGCTGACAGATTCATGATCCACCTCATGGCTAGCGTGAGCTACAAAGCTAACTAGCTTCTAACACAAGGCTGAATCCAAAATCCCTCTCTAACTGCTCCTCAAGGGCACTACTTGATTGTGTGTGTGTGTGTGTGTGTGTGGATGGAAGGGATTATACACCCCATATGGTGCACTAGCTTTCCATTTAGGAATTTCTAGCATTTCCATGCATTTCACATTTCTCTTTAATAGCATGATATAAACATACTACATGTACCCTTGAAAACATGGCAGCTAGCTATGTAGTTTAACAAACATTAGCAAGCCTGTCAACTTCATTATCTTTGCTAAAGTATACTAGTATGGCTAACATGAGCCAGCTTATTAGCTATTAATTGGTAGATGGCAACTACAAACTAACTAAAAGGTAAGTATTTAGCTTAGGATACGAGTTAAGCTAACATGAACTATCTTATTAGCAAACTTTTCTAGTTATTAATAAGCTGATAGCTACTACTAGACAGGTTAGATAAGCTAAAAGATAAGTAACAAGCTTAACTTAAACATTCTTGTGTAATGTATTGCGTAGGTATATTCAGTCGTTTATGCTAAGCAACATGTCAAGTCTAGGAAGTAAAAAGGAAGGTTAAATGTGATCAGAGTTGTGATTGGCAGATCCAGTTTTACCTGTAAGTTTTCCGTTGGCTTCACTGCTCGGCGTTGTGACCTTGGACGATTTCGTTTTGTAGGACAGGTTGAGCGGTTCTTCTCTATTGCAGAGGATGTGATGATGGCCAGCCATGACTGGAGACATCTGTGATTTTCCTTCTTCAGAAACACGTGGATGCTCTAAATGATTCATGGAGGGAGGAATAACTTATGATGGAGTGCACTAAATAAAAAACCTTGTCTAGGCTATTTTTTCAGAATAAATGATATTTATTAGCTCTTTCAGTAAAGCATTGTGTATGTTAATATTTTCGTATTCACATAAATGCTTCTTGGTTAAAATAATCACAGGAGCTCCATAGTGTTAGTTCAGCAGTTTCAAAAATCTTTGGTTCAAACTAAGACTGCACACTTTACTTTTTTAAGTTTACAGCATTTGGCAGACATCCTTATCCAAAGTGACTTACATTTTATCTTATTATATATCTGAGCAGTTGACGGTTAAGGGCCTTGCTCATGGGCCGAACAGGGGCAACTTGGTGGAGGTTGGGTTTGAACCTGGGACCTTCTGGACTGTAGTCCAATGACTAAACCACTAAGCTATTCCTACACCTAACCTCCATCTCACAACATGTTCAAAGTAACAAAAGCCAGTATTGTTACTGTTTTTAATTGTCATTGTAAATGAAATATTTATGATGTAGAAACTGAAATCTATTTTCTCTTCTTGTGTTTTCTAACCTGTTTGCGTTTGTGGAAGGCTAGATGGCTGAACTTGTGAATTTTGTCCCATTTCTGGACCCGACGTGTTTAAGGTTCGAGAGTGTGGATTCACTGGACACACAGGCACAGATCTGTTAGTGGAGCTGCACAGACCTACAACGAGGAAGTATGAGAGAGAATCAGTAACAGTTACAGTAAGGTCCACTGCTGAAAATAACCAACAATATAGTGTGTGCATATTATACAATAATAATAATAATAATAATAATCATAATCATAATAATAATAATATGACTTCATCAAGCAAAATAAAATAAAAATGACTGGAAGTGGTTTAAGAACTGTCCAACACATGAACAAATACCTAGATAGTGTTGCTGAACTGTCAACTTAAAAAAAATAATAATAATGAGCATGATTAAACACTTAGACAGTGGACGTTTAATAATGAAAGTAAGAGCATTTCCATACAATGTGGTGAGAAGGATTGGGACTAAACAGCTGTGTTTTTATAAGAAAACCACTTGTTAGTGACACAAGTCAGAAAAAAGCCTTCAGTTTGCTAGGGAGCATAAAGATTGGACTTTGGAGCAATGGAAAAAGGTCATGTGATTGGATGAGTTTAGATTGAGCATATTCCAGAGTGATGGGTGTGTCAGGGTAAGAAGGGAAGCACATGAAGCGATGCACCAATCATGCATAGTGTCCACTGTATAAGCCTCTGGAGACAGTGTTATGATCTGGGGTTACTTCAGTTGCTCAGGTCTAGACTCAGCAACGTTATGTGGCAATAAAATGAAGTCAGCTGGCGACCTGTATGCACTGAATTTTTCTTCCCAGATTGCATGGGAACATTTCAGGACTCCATTTCAGGATTGTGAAAGAGTGGTTCTGGGAGCATGATGAATCATTTTCACACACATGTGAATTAAAGTGCATATATATGTATGCTTCCTTACATTTTTATGTGATTAAACATAATGGGATTAACTAATATATATATTTTTTCGTTAATTAGTTTATCCAAATGGTATACCTTAATGCATAATGCATAAAAAGTAAGTATTTGTTTTACTTTCTCTTTCTTTGTGTCACATTAAAAGTTACTTCATTCTAGTAAATGTCTAGTAGTATATTTTTTCTTTGTTTATATAAAACAATGTCTGTCTGTTTAAAACCCTTCCTGACTTTTGAACTTTATTGTTATGAAATTTTATGAGCATGATTTAGTTAAACGTTTCTTAGTCTGTTGGCTCCCATGCTGCAGAGTCTCATATAATTTATTGCAGATTGAATGAAGCCATTCTTTTTGTTTTTTTCACCACACCAACCATTTCATTTTGTTGCCAGTTGCCACACCTTTTGATAAACTCAAACTTCCTGACTCCAACGGTATCTAAAAGTGCACAGGAAAATAAAGGCAGCCTTTAATAATAAAGGCAATCAGGTTACTCTTCTTTTGTTCACTTGCACAGAAGGAAGATGCAGAGAATTTTTTTTTACTCTGTAGAACAAGTGTTGCAGGTTGGTGCAGGTTTTTTGGCTTTGTTCTGGCATTGGTGCAACCAGGAAATAAACATAAAAATGCAAACCAAAACAAACACGGGCAAGCTCCTCCTGTGTGAGGTTCTCAAAGAGCGAAGCTTTATATAAGTGTGTAGTTCTGTGAATGAAAGAAATCATTTCATAAACATATATAAAATTTCAAATACAAATAAAATTATTTAATACACAAATAAAAGAGTGGAATATCATATGAAAGATAAATATTCAGATAAAATAGTAGCTCTGCCCTGGGGACAGGATGCAACATATTTGAATATTTGGCTAAAACAGCACACCAGTTTGAATGTTTATTCATTTATTCTGTGTACTGCTTATCCAGCACAGGGTTGTGGGAAGTCTGGAGGCAAGTCTCATTTCTGGAGACTTCAAGAACGAGGTGGAGTACAGCCAGGACAGGGTGCCAAACCATCTTAGGGTACACACACACACACACACACAGTGGGCAATTTGGCCAACACCCTAATCTGCATGTCTTTGGGAGGACACCAGAGTACCCAGAGAAAACCTAAGGTGGGAATCGAAACCTTGACCCTAGAGGAGTGAGGCCACAATGGTAATCACTACACCACCTACCCACTAGTTTGAATGTAATAGCTAATATTGTGAGAAAAGCTAGCATTTTTACTAGTGAGTGATATGCAAACAAGATGCACTGCTGCATTCTCCAAATCCTTCACGTTATTTTAAGACATTCAATCTTCTAATTTAGAATGTAAATATTTAGATTTACTCATGGAATAACACGATTCAGACTGTACTGTTACAGTCATAACATTAAACCTTAAAACAATACACAGTGGTGGACATTAGCAGCAGATGCTTCAAGTGCATTAATTTGCACGACGGGGTCTCCATGGATCAGACTTGGTTGTCCAAGACATCCCATAGATGCTCGGTCGGATTTAGATCTGGGGAATGTGGGGGCCGGATCAACAACTTTGAAACCTTTGCCTGCATCTAATATGCAGCAGGCTGTGATGTGCTGGGTGTTCTGATATCGTTCTATTGTGGACAGTGTTTACTTTTTTTTTTTTTTTTTTTTTTTAGAAATTTCTGCTACTGTATACTGTATGGGCTTTTCTGTGGCATTGGTAATATGTGTGAGTGTGATGCAGCATGACACAAGCATTAGAACAAGACATGCTTAAAATAATTGAAATAGTTTTAATGTACTCTTATAATAGGAAATACTTGTGATGATTATAGGGCTTTCTGTAATAAATGTGCTAACATTAACATTCATGTCATTTTTGTTTTTTTTAATCCGATTTGTGTACCTGAGAGGATTCTAGATCTAACTATGACTCACTGCCTTGGACTTCATCATCTGATAATTCTTCTCTAACTCTCTTGTCTCAACTTGATTTTAGAAAAGTTGTAACTAAAAATATTGATATTACTAGCACAGACTAAGACATATACTTTGGTTTCTTTGCATTTACTTTGTGCCGTTGATTGAGGAGATGCTTGGGCTGGTGGAAAATGTTGTTCTGTAGTGAACGAATTATTAAGGTTGGTAGGTAGTGCAATTAAGGAGGTGCTAGTGGCTTGGGAAAACCCATTACTTTGTAAAATCTTCCAAATTCCTCCTTTAATGTATGAAATTTGAAAAACTGCAGACTTTGCTGAACTGGTTTCTCTTCTGCGTGGATGTTAACCACAAGTAACGTTATAGCATTTAAAATTGGTTGCCTCAAAATATTAAAAGGAGTGAATTAAGTTTAAATTCTCAAAAATCTTAAAAAAAAAAAAAAGGCTATATAAAGTGTAATTTATTGATTTAATTTGCAAATCTCCCAGCAGGGTTCTTCTTCCTTCCGAGCTTAATTTCACTTCAAAATAACGAATAGCATTTAATCGTTTAGGACAAAACCACAAATATATGTTGTTCAGATACGGATACTAAGTGTGGGTCAGAACTAAAGTAGTGAATGGGTAATTGAAGAAATATCCAAAAACTCACAAGACTAGCCCTTTACCATCTAATTTGCAAAGAACTGAGAAAATCCTAATGCTTAGTTGCTAAGAACACCTTCAACTGTCAAAATAAATACAGTTGCAAATACAGAAACTAATACATGGGTTGGGTCTGACTTTACTCTTAAGATCTTCATATTCCACGACATTGTAGAATCATTTCTTTGAGATTCTTGTCCATGTTGTCATGATTGCATAAAGAGCTACCTGCTGCAAATTTCTCGCATCCCAAAAGTGTTCATTTGGATTCAGAGCCCATGGCAGGGGAGCAGCTTTTGGATTGCTATAAATGGGTGTAAAGTTTTCCAAGAAAACCTTCCCTGCATTATTATACCACCTCCTTAACCACCCAGCCTGCAATGTTGACTGACACAAGCCAAGTTGATTCATGCTGTTGGTGACAAATTCTGACCATACGATCTGTTGGCTTCAACAGAAATCATGATTCATCAGAATAGGCTTTGTTCTTCTTCTAGACTTGGTGATGCTGTGCCCACTGCAGCCTCAGATTCCTGTCCTTGGAACCTGAAATATTCTTCTGCTGTTGTAATCTATCTTTCTTGTTTAACGCGCTTCCACAAAATAATTACTGTATCTGTGTAACTGTAACCTTTCTGTCAGCTCGAACCAGTAACATCTGATGAGTTTTCCCCACTTACACATTGGGTCTCATTTATCATTGTGTAAGTGTTGTGTGTGAATGTTTGTGTAACCCAAAAAAAAGTTTGCTAAATTTGTTTCAGAAAAAGTCTGAAATTTTCCTTATACTCGTCTGTGTATGTTGATCGCTTGCAAAGTAAAAAAGCACAGCTCATTTGCATTTAGTAACTCACAAAACGTAAAGTGCTCAGTCAACTGGGTGCATGAATGTCACTGATCTAAAAAGCGACTTTTAGCCCCGCCCATTTTTACACAGACACCATAAACATTGTAAACCATCTCATCTATGTCTGTGATTTTGTACAGAAACTTTTATTTTCCTTTAATTCCTGCAACACCTTGCAAAAAGCCAAAATTGCTTGACTGTCTATAAAAAAAAAAAAAACTTGGGTCCATGTATTGAGTGTGTGTTCTCACCTGCAGTGCCGATAGAGCTGGGTGTTGCCTGTGTCTGAGAGCGTCTCTGCTGCTTAACATGCTGTAGGAGCTCATACAGTACATCACCTGGAAGTCAAAATTAAAATCAGAGAGATATACTGCTTTCTTTGAGCAATGATTTTTTTTCCAGGCAACAAAACCCATGGTGTTGGCACTTTCCCATTGGGCTTTCAAATTAATTTATGAATTGACTATCTGAAATAAAACGTAAGAAGATCTCCACTGTCTTGAACATACACTTTCTGGCCACTTCATTAGCACTATGCAAAAGTGTTGAGCCTCCTCTTATTTCTTCATATAAACCTAAAATAAATGATGTAGATTAAATTAAAGGAAAGGAAACAGATGTTTTACTGGCTGCAAAGTGCCTAAAAATCATCTGTCATCATCTGCACCTGTTCCTGACTGGATCCTGCCAAAAAAGGCCTTCAGGAAGACTAAATAAGAAAATAAAGAAAGTCGAAGAAATGAGAGTTGGCTCAAGACTTTCTCACAGTCCTGTCAATGTACCAGCACATCTAGCCAGCCTTTCTCCTTTCTTCTACTGATGGCTTGGGAGACCTGCTGTAGATTCAGATTCCTGTTCTTGGCTGATTGGAGCGTAACTCGATGTGGTCGTCAGTTTTTATATCCCATCCACTGCTGAAGGTCCGACTTCTGGTGTGGTATGTGGTAACCCTAACCCCCAACTCATTTTCAGTCTGTGTGAACTCTATGAAAATCCACACAAATCAGCAGTTTCTGAAATCCCTAAACCAACCCATCTGGCAGCAGCAACCATGTCACAGGAACTGAGATCAATTTTGGTCCGCATCCTGGTCTTTGTAAACATTAACTTAAGTTTACATTAACATTAACTTGTTACACCTATTTATGCATGAATTGTCCTTGGAGTAGCTGTCCAGTTGTCCATGTCTGTAGAACTAGATGTTTGTTTGTTTTTGCATTGTTAAAAGCTAAAGGTTTATTAGAGGACTAATAGTGGGAGACCCTTAATAAGAACTGTTTTTGTTCTCACTGATAGATCTACGGATGTTGATTTTGTTATGTCACCTGAGCTGGGGCAGCGCAGCCGGAAATCCTCCTTGGTGAGGAGACACAGCGCTCTGCCGTTCATCTCGAACTTCTCGTGATCGGCGCGGCGCAGGGCGTATTCCCTCTGAGCCCACCGCAACCACAAATTAACATCGTCTTTATCCCATAGAGACGGATTAATACCTGATAAACAACAACATGCACACACATCTCATGCCATGCCATCAGCTTCTATACATTATAAATTACATAATTGAGCGAAGTAAAAATGTAGCATGGTGACTTTTGTGTCGAATCATAAATTGCATTTAATAACACAAAAATGGTCTCACATAAACACACTAAAACATGATGTGGCGCTAATTATTTGTATAATGTCTGTTTTTGTCTTTTAAATCGATTTATCGAGGGGCGTTCAAGTCAAACCAGGACCCGCAATGGCGTTTTTGGTGAACAAAGTTGTACATAAGACTGATTTTTACAGAAGACTCCAAGCACAGTACAGTGATGAGACTCTTAGTCGGAGTAAAACATCTGAAGTTTTAAAGAAGGCAGTACTTTACTGTGACTGACATTCCTGGACAGGGTGGCTTGGAGTGTGGGGACTGTACACATAATTGTTCAGCAACATGACTAGCACATTACAGGACCTCGCTCCAAGCCATTACCACAAGTTTGGGACACTAAAGGAGTTCCTGGGAGGCCAGCATTTCATACGGGAAACAGTCTGATCATGTCTCT
>JAOVVB010000018.1:2711197-2736672 GCA_028570985.1 Heterobranchus longifilis | reverse complement strand
GTCCAGCCTCATAGGTGTGTTGTTTATATTGCTAATCAATCTAAGTTTAAAGTTATATGCTGTTTTCTGGTTACATTTTTCTGATTGTACCTGTTCATAGCAAAGGTTTATACGGTAAACAGCGTGGGTGATCAAGAAGACTCGTTTGAGTACTGATTCTGAACAAGTCAAATATGTGTTAAACATCAATGGGGGCTGAGCCCCCCTTAACAGAAAATCCTAGAAACGCCCCTGATGAGACGAATACAAATTTTTATTAAAAGTCTGCTGCTTCAGTGTTTTTAGATCTTTTCGTCAAATGTTACTATGGTATGGATAATGGTATTACAAGCATTTTATAAGTGTCAAAGGCTTTCATTGACAATTGCATTAGGTTTATGCATTTACATTTAGGCAGACACCCCTATCCTGAGTGACTTACATTGTTTTTATTTATTTATTTATTTATTATTATTATTATTATTATTATTATTATTATTATTATCTCATTATACATCTAAGCAGGGCCTTGCTTAAGGGCCTAACAGGGACAACTTTGTGGTCATGGGATTTGAACTTGGGACCATCTGGACCGTAGTCCAATGCCTGAATTATGTTATGTTATTTGTTTAGGAATTTAAATATGGTTCAAACATATTTATAAATAAATCATTCATTTTAAACTCCTGACTTCAGGTAAATATACTCATGAATTTAAATAAAATGAAGAAAAGTAAAAAAAAAAAAAAATTCTGTTTGTGTGACTTTAAACTGCTTTAAACAGCAAACAAACAAAAAACAACTTCATAGATGACTTTTTTTTTGCAGCATTCTTAGACATAAACACCTGATTACAATTTCACTCAACTCCTCAACATTTACTCCAACATCTACTTGCAGTTCTCTGAGTTTAAAAATCATGTTAATGAGAGAGGTCAGAGACTAGAATGGTCAATCTGGATGGACCTGAAGGCGATTATGTCTTAAATATCCACTATTTATTTTTGTCCTAAATATCCACAACTGTGGTGACAGTGGTTACAATCAGACACTCTGTGATGGCAAGTTAATGTGTCCTCATGCCCCCAGAGCCATTCTTTCACAGGCTTAGTCCTGGAATATAAATGTGCCATCAGAGAACAAAAACTCCATAGATGTGATAACCTGGTGATTCAGTACATTCAGGTCTGACTTCTAGTTGCTGAGTCTAGACCTGAGCAACTGAAGCAACCCCAGATCATAACACTGCCTCCAAAGTCTTGTAAAGTGGACACTATGTATGATCGCTTCATGCGCTTCCCATCTTACCCTTTCATCGTTCTGGAATAGGCTCCAAAAGCTCAATCTTCAGACCACATGACCCCTTTCCATTGCTCACTAACAAGTGGTTTTCTTATAGACACACGGCTGTTTAGTCCCAAACCTGTGACTTCTCATATGGAAATGCTCTGATTTATATTGTCCATTTTTATAATGCAACTTCACCAGATGTTCAAGTGATCTTCAATCATGCTTATTCATGATGTTTTGATATTTTTTTGTGATGATGAGAAGGTGTGACAAGAATTGTTGCACTCATCATTAATCACTGCAGTAATTATCGAATCAAAGCATCTTAAGTACTTGCTTATTTTAATCCAGGGCTGATGCTTAAACTGGATCATAAAATGATCTTAATCTGAAAAACTCCACAATAGATTTTACCCAAATCAGGACATGTATGAAACTAATAAACTTTTATTAAATCAATTTTCACCATATGTATACAGAAATATGAAAATATGTACATCCAAAAAAGCATGTCTGGATTGCAAACTAAAGGGCTTCAAATGTCGATATAAAAATTATTTATTTTTCTTATACATTTTATATAAAAAAAAGAATAGAAACAAAACACACTCTGAGTAAAAAAATAGGAAAATGAGCATGCTAGTTTAGAGGTAGTTATATTTATATTTTATACATAATAGCTAGCTACTTTACATCTGTGAAAAGCAAAACCCCGCACGCTGTAGTACAGTCTAATCCACGGCTGTTTCTCTGGTTACATTTACACATGTTAAAAACAACATAACCCACTGAATACATGTCCAAGTCAAATGTCTGACTGTTGTACCATAAATGTTTCAATTCCAGTTTAATCTTTCAATATTTCAATCAGTTTTTATCTTGCGAGTTGTCCGCGCTTATGGTAAACAAAAACCTGCCAATTTTTAATCAGCTGCAAATCTTTTATTGTATTTTAACATAGCATGTGATTGATGGCTTGATCATTTAAATGAAGTGTTTTATTTAAAACAAAACACTACCTAAGACCAGATAGGCTAGAGCAACCATTTCACATTGTTATATTAAAGGAACGTTTCAGTCAAAAATGAAATGGACACAATGCCCGTTCTGACCCTGATAAAATTTACCAGCGGAGAGTAGAAACTTATGTTTTTCCACATACATGAAAATATTACACACTTTTATCTCACCCCCTTTTAGCTCATGTTTATGAATGATTGGGTTATATTCCACATGAGTTATAAGATTATTTCCAACCCCTAACCAAACAAAACCAAAACACCACATACACACAGTCCTACTATGATAAACTGTAGTACAAACCATTATACCATGGTAATACTCTGGTATACCATGGAGTACCATGGTATACCAAATTATTACCATGGTACTCCAGACAATACCATGGTAGGCGATATAGAGTACCAGGGTAGATACGATGGAGCTTAAGCAGGTACCACAATACTTTGGTGAATACTATGGTACTTACTGGGTTCCACGGTGGCTACCAAAATTCAGCAAGTATCTTATATGGAATGTTCTTGCATAATGAACCATATTGGATATGTTAGCACATACTGCTAGTATGGTACAGTATAGTACAGGCAGCACCACATTATTCTATGTAATATTAAAAGTTTCAATATACATTATAGAGTTTAATTAATGCTACATACATACAACTGCATCATACTACTGTATATAAATATTACCATAATTGTAGGTATAAATATATAGCATTTTTTGACAGTGTCCTGGTGCATGTTCCACAATACCACTATTGTCCATGTACCATTGTACCAAAGTATGTCCCATGGTAGAACCACATACATAATTGTGATACATGTACAGTACTATATCAGCAAATAAGTACAATGGTACCATTTGACTACCATGGTACCTGTACCATGGTAAAATTTATTGTGAGCACATTATAACTGGGAAGTTTCTGATTTAAAAAAAAAACAAAACAAAAAAACACTTCATCTATGTTACATTGCTTTTTTAACACTGCTGGATTTTGGTGTTGTTTGGTTTCAGGGAAAACAGGGGCACTAAAAGTCACAATTGTGTCATGTTAAAACGTAGGATGCAAAGTCATGATGATGAAATATTTACTTGCAATTGTGAGGGAAAAAAGGCATGAAATAAACTTGAAATTATGAGGTATGAAAAGTTGTTGCAATGGCATGATATGTCAAAACCGATAGAGAAAAAAGTCATAATTGTGTGCAAAAGTGAAATAATGGAAGTAGCAATTGTGTGATGATATGTCACAGTGATATGAGGTTCTGCTGTAATGGTAAATGTGAAGACACAATTGAGTGATATGTCGATGCTAAGATAAAAGGTCACAGAGTAGGTTGGAATGGACCACTTTCCAGTTAAACGCCCCTAGTGGTAATAATAATAATATACAGTATACCTACTCATTCTCTATACAGGTTGTCCCCTACTTACGAACGAGTTCCGTTCCAGAAGAAGTTTCATAAATCGGATTTGTTCTTAAGTCCGACAAAGTGAGTCTTATACGTCTTTGACACAAATGACTTGGACGCCATTCTGTGAGCTGTTTTCCACTGTATCAAACTGTGAACTTTTGGTGAGGATTTTCCAAAATTAGGATTATTTACCATCAGAACATGTAACCTATGAAGCTGATTCATTTCTCCTGCACCCCCACACACGCATACAATATACTGGACATTTTATACATTTACTTACACACTGAAAATATCGGTATCTGGTGCACTGCAATGTCTATTTTTTGTACAATACACGTGAGCTACTTTCGTGATTTGTTCGCATCAATGAATGTTCGTAAAATTGTGGTCCATTCGTATCTGCGGAAATTCAGAACTCGAATTTTCGTAAGTCAGGGACTGTCTTTACTGTCTCAGGGGATAAGGGGCACTACGTGGTATAGATCCTGTACACTGTGCCAATCCATCACAGGATGGATCCATCACGCACACTCTCACACACTCCGGATAATTTGGAAACACCAATTAGCCAAATCTGCATGTCTTTGGACAGTGAAAGTAAACCGAGATGTAGACCGAGGCATCACTCAAACCCTCAACCAACCATGGAGTCCTGGAGTGCTGTGGAGTATGCCACAGTGCCGCCAATATATAAATACAAATTTATAAATAATTTCCACTGAGCATCTAATTGTCTCACTGCTGATTCTATAAACGATTGATTCAAGAGCTGTGTGAAAAATAAAGACATTGAGGCATTACATATGCACTATAAAAGTATGCCCCCTCAAACACCTATGATGTTAAATCCGCTAGCGGGCGCCAGGCTTGAAAGTCCATTTCTTTGCTGCTCAACTAACTCAGTGTTTCCCAAAGTGTAGGGCGTGGCCTCCTAATAGGCCTTTGGGGTACTGCAGGTGGGATGCAGAAGGTCATGTATAACAAATAAATAAAAGGTTTTACATTTTCAATTTTGTAATTAGGTTTTTTAAAATTCTCATGAAATATTTCTAAATACGTATTTACATATAAAAAAATAACAAGAACTAATAAAACAGCCATGGGATTTAAACAACATTATATTCTTCATTTATCTTCATCTCTTGTATTGATCAGAAGATATGATTCAAGGTTTGGGTGGGTCACAGAACATTTGAATTGGGCCGCAGCTTTGTTAAGTTTGGGAATGGCTGCTTGTCGATCACTGATGGATTTATTTTTCTGCTGGACCGGAAAGTGTCTGATGCTGATGCAAGCTTGATGTTAGGTTGCACATAACATAATGTTATGTGACAGCAGCATTTGGGAAATGCTCCTATCCAGATCGACTTACATTTTTATCTCATTATACATCTGAGCAGTTGAGAGTTGAGGGCCTTGCTCAAGGGCCCAACAGTGGCAACTTGGTGGTCGTGGAGTTTGAACCTAGGACCTTCCGAACTGTAGTCCAATGCCTTAACCACTGAGCTACCACTGACCCAAGCTTGGAGCCTTTGTTATAATGGTGAGATAAAAAAGTGACAACTGTGTGATGTTATGTGGCGATTGTGCTATTATGGCGCAATTGCAGGATAATTCTGATCAATATGAGGTGTTATTATAAATCTGAGTAATATTATATTTTGTGTAAACAAGCTTCAGTAGTGCATATATGTTTATCATTTGTTTAGATTTAGTTTTTTTTCCCTTATTTGCCCTGAAGCTATTTGCCCTGAAGCACATCTTGGTTGAGCAACTAGATTTGGGCTAACATTGCGATGACATTGTGTGCATTTCATTTTGGGCCAAACTATTATTGTATCGTTTGAAAGGATTTGAAATATTACACCTGCTTAATGTACGAAACATGTTAGGTCCAACAGGTTGAGTCCATATTAATTTCCTCCCTTATCAAAAAAGTTATATAATTTTGTCCATGATAATGTCTTTGCCCTAGTTGGAAGGGTACCGATATCTGAGCAAGGTCCAACAGGATTTATGAATGGCATGCGGAATGTGAAGACTGATAAACTCCAGAGATGAGAGAGCTTCCCCTCTGATTGTCCATTCGTTTGCTCCACAAGTTTTCCTCCTTTTTGTCATTTTCTTTATTCATCATCTGCAGCTGGCATGGCACAAGTGGCACTGAGCCCTCGAGTGTCGCATCTGCCTCTGAGCAAAAAGGCACAAGCGCTTGGGTGGAGTCGCATGAGCTCTTCTCCATCTCTACCGAGACGAATGAGTCGAGAACACGGTCCTGCACCAGCCGAGCTCGGTTCAGAAGTAGTTTTGCGTCCTCGCGGAAGTGCGGGTTGAAGAGGAGGTAAAGCAGCGGGTTGACACATGCTGGGAGTGGGAGGAGCAGTAGCAGGACTGATTTGATCACATCCTCGCTGATAGGGATGAGGGAAAGCAAGGAGGCGAATGTGAGGAACGCGACAGGGCAGTAAAGCAGACAGTTGGTGAAAATGAGCCAGGCGACGTGCTTGATCATGCCGCAGTCCCACACGCTGTCAAAGTTCCCCTTCATCAGATCCCAGTAGAGCTTAATATAGGTGCTCGTGATCAGCAAGAAACAGAGAGAGTTCATCATAATCAGAGCTACCATGAAGCCCAGTGTGGTGGGCGCAGCATCTGGGAGTGGGGAGGGGATACAAAGAGGTGTTGTTCCAAATTTCCCCACCCCCAGCAGAGGCAGGCTTGCGGAAACCAATGAAAGCGTCACGCATACTGCAGCGGCGCACCGGACACTGCTGTGAGACGGCGACTTCCCAAACGAGACAGAAACACTGCACTGCACCGCCGCAAGCACCAGGAACAGGATGGATGATTCTGATGCTGCTACAGAGATGAACCCTGTGGCTCGACAACCAGTGCCTGTTTCCCAGCGTGCACCATAGGAGGCGAACTCGCCAAAGGTCAGAGCGTCAATTAGCGCCAACACAGACACGCAGAGTCCAGTGAGCAGGTTAGAAGCGCCGATGGAGCCGATGATGAACTTAACAGGTGAGAGGTAGCTGGGCGAGGCGAAGATGGAGAGCACGAGGAGGATGTTGGCCAGCAGAGAGACGAGAGAAACGATCCACATCCCCAAACGAACCAACCAGCTGTCGAACAGCGCATCACACGGCTTAAACGGACCTGCAGGACAGGGAGACCAAACCAACATTCAGATTACACATTTTACTAGAGTTACACAAGTATTTCATCAATCGATACTGAAGAATCCCTAGCAGCAGAAGTGTCCTAATGCCACAGGGTAATGAGTGTGAGGAGAATATTCCATAGAAACACCCCAACACAGTCGGAATTAACCTGATTTGTGCTTCTGCGTACCTTACAGCACAGCCCATGTGCACCTCCCCAGAAATGAAACTACATGTCACGGTGACACAGACTGCATCAACTGTGATTGATCCACCTAGCAGCAACATACTTTAGTCTTCTTCTATGCATCTATTTTTTGGAAAATAGTTGAATGTTGTATTTGTCATCTCCTCCAACCTCTTATCTCATCTCTAGTTTAATAATTTCAGTAAAAGTAACTTGTTTTTTTAAACATCTATTAGCTAAAACTTCAAGATCTGCCTAGTTTACCAGCACCAAACCACGAAGATGAAGGACAGGTCATAGACGGCAGGCTGACGGAGGTCTTGGCAGACTTTGATGCAGTGTTCCTTCTGCTCCTGGGTCAGCAGCCTGGGGATGAACTTGTCAGCAACACACCGCTTGTTCAAATCACACGTGAGGATTGTCTGGACTGTTCTTAATGTTTTTGATTTGTTCCTTTATCATGCACAAGTTGCCGAGGGGTTTTGACATTTTCGGGTGGGGGTTGAGTATCTTCGAAGGGCTTCCTGATCTCTCGTCATCTTCCAGTGATGTCCTTCAGCTATTGAAGTGTGCGTGCCACTCAAAATACCTTGCACAACTCGTTGCAGCATCGCTGTAAACTTGCCGAATCATGTCAATCAACTGTCTCTGTGGAAGATTTGCCCAGTTTCACTCAGAATTTTACATTCGTTCTTTGTTCTAACTTGCTGTGCGTGATGAAATAGCAGATATGGTAACGCATGTGGTCAAAATAGCACCAGTTGCACAGCTTCCAATATACACAGGATGATGTCTTTTGGCACACTGATTTAAGGTCGGTTTAAGCTCCTTGTGCGTGCAGCCTTGTGCTGCCATCTGTTGATTTGTTACGAAACTAGTCTTGAAACTTTTTGATACCACATCGTATATGCTCACAACACCACGGCTTAAATCAGCATAAAAAGAAGCATAAATCAGGATAGTCACCTACTTACACAATGTGTTAGTGAAAAGTAATGCAATCACTAGAGCAGAGGGCGCTGTACAGAGGGCAGTGCATGTGACGTTACATTATGTGAACTTTTGAACATTTTTTTCAAAAAAGTAAAAGAAAATTAAAATACAGACTTAAAAGAATTGTCACAAAAGAATGATGGGGCACGACAACCGTTCTTACACAAGCACTACACAGGATCTGAACAAACATTGCAGAAATAAAGAAATATGTCAAAAGGGCTTGGAGCAAAAAAAAAAAAAAATCTCAAGTGATTTTTTTTCCGAATTCAAGCTAATTAGGCAAATAATCACAGTTCCAGGTTTGCACTATTGTTCATCATATTTGACTCTATATTTAAATTTGGACAATAAAACCTCACTTTCTGTAGCTCTCCTTAAAAAGTAATGCTACTGTTAAGGCAATAGTTATTTATGAAGTTTGTAATTACCTGGGACAGGGGTGCACTGGACACTAGTTTGAAGTTTGGACTCTTCAATGGCTGCTTGGAATTCCTCCAGATCAGGATCATCTGCAAACAAAAATCTTCTTTAATTCCACATTACACCTAATCATAACTTTCATCTAGCGCCGCTGCGTTCACCCCCAGCTGATGCTTTTGATCTCCTTTCACATGTCAGCACTCTCCTTTCATATGTCAACAATCTCCTGAAAGCAGATCGATGTTCCTGTAAACCTAACGCACAATGCGAAAGCGCGCTTGCTAATCATGCTTTGTTTTCTTTCTCTTTCACTGAGATGAATGGAGGGTTTAGATCTTTTCTCGTCAATCGTTCGCGGTGTAATTACGGCACAGCTTTAAAGTCAGGGAGATGAGATCGCTGACAGAGGAATGCAGAAAGAAACACTTTGCTGCGGTTACTGTACGGCACCAACATGTTTTTACTGCTCTAATTAAAGACGAGCAGACACGCAAATCAAAAATAGACGGACAATTTATTGAGCTGTGCTTTTATTATCATGAGGAATAAAAACAGTTTATTTATTTTTTTATTAAATCTTATGAAGTTCTGGAAAATCAACAGAAACCACTGTATTTATTTTATCGCTATATCTAGATCGCAGTTTGTTGTTTCTGTGTGTGCGCAGACAGGCAGCTTGACCTCAATGTAGATGTATGAGGATAAAATGTGGATTATTCCACAGTTAAGGGATGAGTGGGCAAAAGTATTGGAATTTATAACACTCAGAAGTGTGCAGTTATAGGGAAATAATCAACAATAAGTGATGTAGTGAAGTGAAACAAAATTATTAAAGACTGTAATGCCATCCTTTTATCCATTTACATAGTGTTGTGGAATTTTATGGAATTAAGAGGCGTGTTCAAGTCAAACTGGGACTTTTCATTGTGCTGAATAACAGAACACAGTTTTAAGATAAGATAAGGTAATCCCAAAGGAAATTAATAAAGACTTATTTTATCTCTTTAAAAGTTAAAACCCCCTTTATTTCTCTATATAATCCCCTGCTACACTAATGCACACTTATCACAGCGTTTCAATAGTGCTTAGACACCATCAGGGTAGAAAGTTTTCTCAGTACACCGGAGCCATGATATGATCAGGCAGTCCCTGATTCACAGCTGAAACACTGGCCTCCCAGGAACTCCTTTAAAGGCCCAAACATCTTGAAATTGTTCCACTTCCTGAATGTTCACGGGAACGACGGCAGTCAAACTCATCACTATACTGTACTTGAAGTCTTTTGTAAATACCAATCGTTTTTTTACCTCCATTCACCAGTAATCTCCTGGTTTGTCCTGAATGCCCCTCATACTCAGTTTCTGTTATCACTACATTATAGCAGCTATAATCAGTCACTCCATCACCCACTCAGAGCTGTCTTGCTTCAATTTAGAAAGGGAGCATTTGCTGCTCTTGGAGAGCCTGTAATGTTCTCTCTCTGTTATAAAAGGTCTTGTCACGTTACAGAGAAATCACAAAATATACACTCGTGTCGGAAAGACTTGTTTACAGCTTATGCTGACATTGGAGACTCCTTACATCAATACTGAATAAATGTCTCCTTACAGTAAAATTCCCATTATCACCAGTCTCTTGTGCTTAATTATTGTTACTATCGAAGCAATCATGTATTACATTTCTTGCATGTATATAAACTTTATATTTTTCTTGCAGCTGGAACCACTGTCGGAGTAGGTCATGTAATGATTCAACTGATTTTGACCAATCAAAATCGAGAGTTCAACATTGTTATGGCTGATAATCTTCAGGAATCTTCAGGAATAAGCTCCTAATTGTCAGGCATTAAATTTGAACCTGTCCTGTACTCTTAAGTCCTGATATTGGTATAATAGTTTGAAAAGGAAAGTCCCTGAAAGCACCTGCAAGATTTTGTGCATTTAATATTTTTAAAAAGAAATGCTACAGTTTTATTACAATCCAAACACACAGCCTGGTTTAAAAAAAAGAAATAAATACAGCAGGGTTATACAGTTATAAATCAGGTCCTCTTACAATCGGAGTGAATTGGGACGTGGCCGAGCGGTCTTTTCTGAAGCTCCTCCTCCTCTGTCCCCGCCGTTTCCGCCCACTGAGGGGCGGACCTGTAGCTGCTGCACCCTCCGAACACACAGCACTGATATGCATAGGGCATCTCGATTACCCTTAAGGGGGAAACAATAAACATTCACATCAAACATAAATAGATAATACATTATCTATGAAAGATTAATAAAAGTTTAATACATTTTACTATATGCTTCTAAGGAAGCTGGAAAGATGTTTTTTTTTTTTTTTTACTTTTTTATTGCAAGTGTAAACAACTTCAACATTAAAGTATAATATTGGATAAAATTATAATATAAAAAAAAAGTAAAAGAGGACAATAAACAAGAAATAAATAAATTATTGAATAAAGGCAAAAAATAGAAAATAATAATACAAACTAAATATATAAAATAAAAAGGTACAAAAAATGGGGGAAAAATGATGTAATATTCATCATATCATTGTACAATTTCACAAATTTGGCACTTTTTTTGGTATTAATATTTTTTTAGTGTTGTATTTAAGCTGGGAAGATGTGTTCAACCCAGAGTTGAATGAATGACGTCACATAAAGATGGCCGCCCATGCTTCGACATATCACCTCTTTTTTATTATTTGTGGCAGTGTGAAGGGAGATCGGAAGGTCCCAGGTTCAAATCTCACGACCACCAGGTTGTCCCTGTTGGACGCTTGAGCAAGGCCCTTAACCCTTAATAAGGGCATCTGTCAAATGCCGTAATGTAAATGTAAATTAGTTGGCTATCTTGTTGTCCAATCCTGAATATTTCCTGAGTTCTCACTCCTGAATTAAGCCGAATGCAGCAGTAATGTTTAGTCAAATGCTTGAATAATTATTAAATGGTAGTGAATTACTTTAGGGTGTTTTTTAGATGTTGGTGTAAGATGCATCTATACTATATATGCAACTAGTGTACACTCACTGCATGTACTGTAACTATAACACAGTGGTATTGTAGACACTTCAGAAAACCAAGGAGGAATAGAGTGGGAGATACTGTACGTATATTCCAACAATGTATTAGTGATGTGCTGGGTGTGATAGCATGTTAGAAAATGAAAAAAGCAGACCCCAGGACCTTAAACATATTAATATCATTATGATTTTTAAAAATAATTTCTATACAATAAAAGGCATTATGACAGCGCTTATGTGCAACAGATTCTGAGGCTGGAATAGAAGATTCACGGATACCTGATGTTGGGTAGCTCTTCATTTCTGAAGGAGTGAGACAGGTGTGTGTTTCCTCTTAGTTTGAGGTGAGTAAGACTGTTCAAGCCGGACAAGTGGACTCTGGATAACCGGTTATCACTCAGATCACTGCAGAGTCAGAGAGAGAGAGAGAGCGAGAGAGAGAGGGTTTAATATGACAAATAGCTTACATTAGTGTGTATATGTTACAGTACCTGTGACATATGGTACCACATTAGTACCAATTAATGAAAAAGTCCAGTTCAGTATAGTCCAGTGATCAATGTAGGATCAATGTCTCGTCATCTCTACCACTTATTCCTGTATACAGGGTCACAGGGGGCCTAAAGCCTATCCCAGGAGACTGAGGGCATGGCAATGTACTCCCTGGACAGGGTGCCAATCTATCGCAGGCCACACACACTACAGGCAATTTGGGAGCATCACTTAGCCTATCTGCATGTCTTTGGACTGTGGGAGAGAACCAGGGTACTAGAAGGAAACCCACAAAGTACGGGGAGAACATGCAAACTCCATGCACACAGAGACGGGAATCGGGCTGGGCTGGGAATCAAACCTGGACCCTGAAGGTACTAGGCGACAGTGCTAACCACTAAACCACTGTACCACTGGAATCAATGTGTGAATTTAAAAAGCAACAACTAAAAATAATCATGGCATCAAATATAAATTGATTATTTTAAAAAAAATAGAGACAAATTAGTGTGTAAATGTAATTCATGTTTTTAAACTAATGAGTCTTCAAGGTTGGGACTAAACAGGCATGTGTTCATAAGAAAACCACTTGTTAGTGAGACTTCAAAAAAGGCTTCAATTTGCTAGGAAACATAAACACCAGAGTTTGGAGCGATGGAAAACAGTCATGGGAAGGTGAAAGTAAGAAGGGAAGAGCAAGAAGCGATGCACCCATCATGCATAGTGTCCACAGTACAAGCCTCTGGAGACAGTGTTATGATCTGGGGTTGCTTCAGTTGCTCAGGTCTAGACTCAGCAATGAAATGAAGTCAACAGATGACCTGAACGTACTGAATGACTGGGGTATCACATCTATGGAGTTTTTCTTCCCTGACAGCACAGAAATATTCCAGGACTCAGATTGTAAAAAAGCATGAGGAATCATTTACACACATGAACTGGCCAGCACACTGTGCTCCATAATCAAAGCTCAAGCCAAATCGTAGAGTGTCCCTTTTTTACCAGACAGTGTATTATATGGTGTAACCCTAGTTCATTTGTATTATTCTTAGTTGTGTGAGTAAGTGTGAGTGTGTACTCACAGTTTGAGCAGAGAGTGGAGAGAGCTGAAGGCTTCAGGATGGATCACCTCAATCTGATTCCAACTCAGGTCACTGTGCATAAAAACAAACTCATTATTAGTTTTCAGCTTGGAAAAAAAGGGTTCACAACGTTACCATTCACACATTAAGATTTATGCATTTTGTGTTGAGTTTATGTCCAATTCTTTTACGCACCATTTAAATCTTTACAATATTAATGTATGGATTTTGCAATGCGTTGAACTACCTTAAATGACACAAAAATTCATAAAAAATAACTCATGTAAATAAGAGCAGGCTACATTCAACGGATAAACTTTTCTATCTTGAGGCACAATTTTTATACATTACTCTGTTTCTTCATTTCTTTCTAATGCATCATCCACTGTGTGAGCAAATAAAGAATTAAATTGTACACCGAGTTTGTAAGTCTTTTAATTATTCTTCTATCAACAGAAAGGCTTTTATAAATCCCTAAAAAGGTGTAATTTATGTAAAGTGCCACTAGGGGTCAGGGCTGTATAACTAAATATATTATTAAATTTCATTATGAGACTTAAACACCTAGCCTATAGTGTGGATATAAATATACATATTTTTTTCTTTAGCAGTGTTCCATCAAAAAAAAAAAGTTTATTTTTTTATTTTATTTTAAAATCTAAAAATCTCAAACTTAATAATCAGTCTGTTTCTGATCAGAGGTTAAATGATGGATTTGACCAATTTCTTCTTAGAATTTTCATGAGCTTTTTGTGATTATATTTTTAAGGTAACTAGTGAATCAATAAAACACATTTTCACCTTTCCAATAGTGTTATTGTCTAAATGTTTACATAAAAGAACATACAAGAGAAAAACATATAAAATAGTAGGAACCTCACAGTGATCGAAGTGACACAAGCTGCTGAAACGTGTTCACCTCGATCCGCCTGATCCGATTGTGCTGCAGTCCACTACACACAAACACACACAAACGCACAAAAAATTAAGCTTAGGACTCAGGACACAGTGGTAGTGAGATTTAAGTGAAAAAAAGACAGCTCACATCTCTTGTAGAGAAGTGCAGCGGTAAAAACTTGGCAAATCTTCAACTGCATTATGAGACAACTCTCTGTAAAACACACAAACAAACATAACATCACATAACGTT
This sequence comes from Heterobranchus longifilis, assembly GCA_028570985.1. Classification (NCBI taxonomy): domain Eukaryota; kingdom Metazoa; phylum Chordata; class Actinopteri; order Siluriformes; family Clariidae; genus Heterobranchus; species Heterobranchus longifilis. Next base: position 2,722,446 of record JAOVVB010000018.1, on the reverse strand, counting down.
TTGACATTATGTACTACGTATATAAGGTTAATAATATACAAGACTTAAGTGTAAGGGTGCCAATAATTGTGACACATTTGATTTTGTATAAAAACATATTTTTGCTAAACCTTTTGTTATTTTTCATTAATTTTATTCCCAACATGAATTATTTGAAATAATATGTTTTTGGATCTTTAATAAGGGTGCCAATATTTATGGAGCTAACCGAGTCGTCACACTCCTAGTTCTCTCTCTGCTCATTTTTAGAATTGACTTAACCAGAAAGGGCAGAGGTAAGTGTGTGAGCAGTGTATTAGTGGTATTTGTGTGTGTGTGTGTGTGTGTATGTGTGTGTGTGTATGTGTACATGTGTACTCACAGCACTCTGAGATTGGGGAGCTGTTGACAGAGATCAGGTGGCAGACTGGTGAGACCTGCTCGGGTCAGAGTGCTGAAATGCAGACAACGAGGGAGAGAGAGAGAGAGAGTGTGAATGTGTGTGTGTTGTTGTTGGTCTTTCGGCTACTCCCATCAAGGGGTCGCCAGAGCGGACCATCTAAACCACACACAACTTGGCACAGGTTTTACACCGGATGCTTTTCTGACACAACCCTTCTATTTTATCCAAGCTTGGAACCGGCACTGCATCCAGTGGCTGGGGTTTGGGCACTGGGTGGGAATTGAACACGGGACTTCCGCATGGCAGGAGAGAAACCTACCACTGTGCTAGTATTCAATACAACTCAATTAGGTTTTATGTATATAGCGCTTTTAACAATGGTTGTTGTAGCAAAGCAGCTTTTCTAAATAAAAAAATATAGAATTGAGAGGAACCAGACTCAACAGAGAACCATCCTTCCGCATTTGGGTGATATCAGATAGCATTATAGACACAACAATACCGATTAATACTAATTACACATACATCATTAAATTTACACATACATCATTCTAAATTTCTCGAGTTCTGTTCATACTAGACTGCTGGCCATGTTTGGGCTCCATCAGAAATATTTTGTTTAGTATCAGTGTGCCACGTGGTGTGTGTTGAATAATTTTGGTTTTAAGACGGGCTATAGTATTAGACACTGTCTGATCACCCGAGTTGATATTTCCAGGAATGATTATGATGAATAAATAATAACCTTCATTACATACATTGGTTGTTGGATTATTTCTTCACCTTGTAATTTAATGAAATCTTACAGTACATTCTGTAAAGCAAATAGTAAAATTGAGCAAAAAAGATTAAAGTAGCACAATAATAGAAATAATTACGTGGGTGGATCTGAGGAAGTGGATTTGAGCGCTTATACTATATTTGAGTAAATGGATTTAAATGGGTAGATCTAAGCAGATCTGGATTGACTTGATCCCTTAAACGTCAGTGGAGATGAATTGAGTAAGAAGATTTGAAGATTGGAGTGGATTGATTTCAGTGGATGAATTTGACAAGTAAAAGCGGGAGTGGATTTGAGCTGGTGGTTGTGGAGTAGGTAGATGTCAGTGGGTCATTCTGATTGAGTAGAATAATTGAGCTAGTGCATTTGACAAGGTGCATTTGACTGTGTGGGTGGGAGCAAGTAGGTTAAAGTGGGTGGATTTGTCTGGATGGAAGAGAGGGAATGGATTTGAGTGGCTGGATCTGAGTGAATGGATTTTAACCAAATGGAGATGATTGTGTGATTGCAGTTAGATAGATTTAAATGGGTAGATCTGAGGGGGTGGATTTGAGAAGGTTAATTTGACTGGACAGTGTTCAGTGGATAGAGTTAAGTTGGTGTATCCAACTCAGAATGATTTGGTGAAACCAAGCAGTTAAAATTAGCAAACAGGTTTAAGTGGGTCTAACTGAGTGGGTGGATTTGTATTGGTGGAAGTGAGACAAATAGATTTGAAACGGTCGATTTGAGAGATTAACTCTGATTGGGTGGAAGTGAGTGGTTTGGAGTGAGAATGGTACTCACAGCACTTGCAGGCTGGTGGTCCCTGTCAAGTCAGGAAATTCCTGTATCTCACTGGCACCATTTAGAGATCTGAAAGCAGATTTCCGAACTCATTAATGAAGGTTGTTCTGCTAATGAACACCAACTGAAGCATTACCTGATCTAGTGCCATTCGCATTCCCATTTCAATATTCTAGGAACAAAGGCTGGCATTCATGACTCTTGTTTTACTATATATGTCTGATGACTTGGCTCCGTCTTGATTTGTTTCCTTTATATTTAATTATACACTTCTGAAATTTTAGGAATCTGTTTATGTACAATGGTTATACTTACAGAGTGTGTAACTGCGGCAAGAACTGGAAGGCAGATCTTCCAACAAACTGGATGGGATTCTCGTAGAAATGACTGAGGAAAGAGTTTCAGGGAGAAGATTAGGAGATACTGAACAGCTCTGTTGTGGATCTGGTCTTTTTAACAAATAACTTATTAGAATTGCATGTGGTTGTTAACTCTGCAGCTGGAAGGCTGTTATGGTGTGATGAGACTCACATGGTCTGCAGCAGCGGGTTCCCCACAAAAGCTCTCTCAGGAATCACCCTGATGTTATTGTTGTGGAAACCCCTGCAAAGAAAAACAGAAACATGTCTACTCACAAACACACACACACATACGCACACGTGACTGTACAACAATAAGACATTGTACTGTACAAAGAAATTGTGAAATAGTGTAAATGTTATGCTGTAGTGGATGCTTTAAAAGGGATCTTACACATCTGTTATCTTGGTGATGTCATAGCTGTGACATCATACAGACAAGTTTATCATTATGGGATTGTTTTTATATCTCTGTCTTTTTGTCTGTTTCTTTTCACACAATCTGCACTTCTGAGCATGTGTGTGTGTGTGTGTGTGTGTGTGTGTGTGCGTAACTGTGTGAGCGCGGTTTGGAAACAGCTGTCCCAGCGAAACGACACTCGAGGCAGACCCACTTCCACACACACACACTCATCTCGTGCACTCGCTACATCTGCTCCCAGCTTCGCATGCATTTCTACCATCAAGTTAAGTGAGTTTTTATTTTCTTTTCCTGAAAGGTAACACGCCAGATGGCCTTCATGAAAAGGGGGTGCTGTGAGCAGATGCATGCTGGGTAATGTTACTCCGGGTTACTCAGGGTTACTTACAGCTCCTGGAGTTTGTTCAGTGTCCGGATGGCCACGGGAAATTCCTGAAGGGTGTTGAAGTTCAGCTCGCTGGAGACAAAATGAGGGAAGGGGGGAAAAAAAGAGGGTCATCATAGTAGCAAGTGTTTCAACGTTCGCTGCTCTTGGTTTAAGAACCTTTGGCAGTCTGGCAGTGACGGTGAGGTGCGGAATCACTCGCACCAAACACCAAACACACTACCATGTTAGGGCCACATCTGTGCTTCGGCACACATACAAAGATTGCCGGTTGGGTCTATATTGGATTAATGACATTTATTTAAATATGACAGCCTACATTCACTACATAAAAAAATTCTTAAACCTAAATAGTATGTTGTAAAGCTTATATAATTGCACTCACTGTAATATTTTATTGTTTCTATTTTCAACTCATTCTCAGAGACTCGTTTGGTAGACGCCGCTTATGAAAGTGTTGATTATTGTGAAGTTTTCCTAATGGCAACATTTATTCGCCATTTATTAAAGGAGTCTCCAGTGTCAGCACTTTGGAACAGTTGAAAGTAAAACTGTAACATATAGGAAAATCTTAAGCAGAGCAGATTTGTGGTTTTTCAATAACATTTGAACCTGATTTTTAATTATTGTATAATTAATTTCAAGAGATAAGGTTGGTGAGAAACCAACTGTTTAACTTGTGTTGTGGACATTCCACATCAGTAAATGTAACTAAATGGATAACAATAATATCACTGTTGATTGAACAAAAATGAATATTATTTGGCAAATAGCTAAGGTATATGAGTGACAACGCACTTTGTGGTGAGTTGTTATAAAACAATAATGAACAAGTCATCTCAAAGTACTGACTTACTCATATACCACAGCACTTTGGGATGAGCGTTCATTACTGTGTTATAAGAAGTGCTTATTACCACATTGGGATAAGTTGCTATAAAACATTAATGAACAATGATAGTACATTTGTCAGTTATATTTAAGACATTCTGTAGAGTTCAGTGTCCTTGATTCTGGCTATATCTGTACACTAGGTACAATCTTTTTCATTTTAACTCTCAAACAGTCTCGAACACCAGCGACTCCGCATCTATATGCACTGTTATGTTTCGATACTGTAACTTCATCCCTCGTCCTGCTGCTCCATAACATAAGCAAACAGCTGGAGATTGGCTAGTGCAAGGGGAAATCCTTGCTGGGTTTATGTGGTGTTACAGCTGTTCCGCTCAGCCTAACTCACCATGACATGACCTTCTCTCGCATACATTACTTCTGCTGCATGCCTTTCATTAACCCTCCTGTAGTGTGCACTAATCATTCCCCAATACCCATACCCAAATGTAGTTGTTCCATCCCATCCCATCCCATCCCATTCTAGATTCAGAGTAACCTTCACTATTCTGTGAAGGCTTTGGGGTAGATTTTGGAGTGTGGCTGCAGAGAATTGGTTGATGTGTAGATGTCTATCCTGTGGTGCAATTGGTGCTCCAGTTTATCCAAAAGGTGTTCGAAGTGGTTTAAGTCAAAGCTCTGTGCAGGACACTTGAGTTCTTGCACTCAAACTTTAACACACCATCTTGAATTGTGCATAGAAGCATCATTATGCTGGGACTTTTGTGCTTCTTTCATCAAGTTAATGGAAATTATAATGCTATTTGATACAAAGACATGTACACAACTGTGTCCTTCTAAGTTTAAGAACTAAAGAACTAAAATTTGGTGAAGAATCAGCCTATGAGGAGTATTAGAATTAGTGACAGTTTGATTTAAACTCGATATGTCACATTAGCTACATTTATCTGGACAAAATTCTTTCAATCTTCTTCTTTTGGCTGCCCCCATTAGAGGTCACCACAGCGGACATGCAGGACCTCCTGCATGTCCCCCCTCATTACATCCATAAACCTCCTTTTGGCCCTTCCTTTTCTCCTCCTGCCTTTCTCCTCAACTCCTCATCTCTTCACTATGATATACCCCTCATTCCCCCTCTCCACAAGTCCAAACTGTCTTAATCTGACCTCTCTGGCCTTTGTCCCCAAACCACTGTCCCTCTAATATACTAATTCTTAATCCTGGCCAAACTTGTCACTCTCAAAACCAAAGCAAACCGCAGCATCTTCAGCTGTGCCACCTCCAGCTCTACTTTCATTCTTTTTGTCAGCAGCAACGTCTCCAAACCATACAACATTTCTTGTCTCACTAGCGTGCTGTAAACTTTCCCTTTCATTCTTGCCAAAACCTTTCTGTCACAGATCACTCCTACTACTCTTCTCTGGCTATTACACCCTGCCTGAAAAAATTCTTTCAGTCAGATTTAAAATAATTAGAGATCCCAACCTAATCATTTAGATGTTCTGATAAGTTGATTGTTGAGATGCTCAAAGCATTTGGTTAGAAGTATAACTGAAGAAGAGGGGGAGGTTTTATTCCTCCAACTTCCCATTCTCCGTTATGGGTGATTACAAAAATTTAGTCTCATGGTGGAATGAACTTCCTTTAGACGTCCATTCAGCTTAGTCAGTGACAAGATTTAAAAGACGCCCAACAATGTACGTATCTGTTTCTTAGGAATCTGGATTAACCACCCTCCCCTTCCCGACGGTGTTTGACTGATGGTACTTCTAGTCTGCTAAATTATATAAACATCCGTGTACATGTAAAATGAATTGCTAGATGTTGTACTTCAAATAAAACAGCAAGTCACTCAGTGCCCCTTACGCAGTGAAAGAGCCAGCGAATGAAAATCAGAAGTAAAGACAAGTGGGTGACAGAATTGTTTGTTCTCGCTGGATTTACTGATAGGGAATGGAAGCAAAATTTCCAGCCCGGGAATTCATCAAGCCACTTAATGTTACCCCCACATGGGGCAAACATGCACAGAAAGAATATATTTATTCCAACAAGAGAGAAACAATTAGTTCAAGTGTTTGCATGGCTAATCTTTACCTATTGAAATGATTATCAAAGGTTTACACACACCCTCTCACCCCACTGAGAATTCATTTCGATCAGGCCGGATCGGCTCAGACTGTCCTGACTGAGGTGTTTGGATTTATCTACAATTAACTTTTGCCTTTAATGGAATCCCATATACCCAAAGCCACTTAGATTTATCCCAGTATACATCTGTGCAGTTGAGGGTTGAGGGGCCAACAGTGGCAGCTTAGTGGTGCTCGAGTTTGAACCTGTCCACAGGTCAACATCTTAAACACTTAGCAACTGCTGCCCTCTTTCTGATTGGCCTGTTACTCCAATTTTTAGTGGAATATTAGTGTCCATGAAATGCATGTTTATGTACGAGGGCCGTTCAAGTCAAACCAGGACTTGGGATTAACTTTCTTGTGAATGAATACATAAAATCAAATTACATTTACACAAAACTTTAAGCACAATATGTCATGAGACACTTTTATAGTATTGTTCTACAAAGTAGAAAATAAATGACTTAACAAAAAATACTGAATTAGAAGGTGTGTCCAAACTTTTGACTAGAACTGTATATAAGCACTTTTTAACCATAATAAGGATATTGCTTTTAGATGATCAGTTGGGTTATTATTAGGAGGCATTACGAATATGTAATCTCAGCACATGCCTAGTTCTGCAGGCCTCCTGTACAGGGTGAGAACATGAGCTTTTCTTCTCAGCCTGCCTTTAGAAAGGAGTGGCACATGGATAATCAGTTAAATAAGAGTTTGTTTGGCAGCTTTCCTCTTGACTCCTGAAGCTCCATCCCTGCTCTAAGAGCACTCCGAGCTGAATAGGCCTCATCATCCCCGTAATTATCGCTCTCATCCCTCAGTGCTAAGTGTAAGCTTTCAAAGCAGAATAATCGTTTATGTATTTTAGCTTCTTTTTTTAAGGGGAAGCTGGAAATCTGCCAGAGTGTTTGAAGTGCAGAGCAGAGGCAGCGCGGCCTTGGCCCACGGCCACACACATTAAAACACTTGCTCGATTTCAGTGTGTGTGTGTGTGTGTGTGTGTGTGTGTGTGTCCAAATTTTTATAGACATCTGTGACAGTTTTGACATTGTGGGAACAAATTCCATTTTTATTGTAAGATGGAGCATACTCTCTGGCTTAAATTATCCCCTTTCATATCAATTTGCCAAACTACTCCTAGTTTGTTTGCAAGCCTTGTTACTATAATGCTAGTGTGTTACGCTTTTGATTATAATGTTAGCTAGTTTGTTTATATGTTAGCCTGTTTACTATTACGCTAATCCGTTTATTAGCTGTAAAGTATAAGGTTAATTTGTTTGTTTGCTTGTTTACTATGAAATAGTTTATTTTTTTTAAAACAATTTTTGTTATTTGTTAGCCTGTTTATTATTAAGCTAGTTTGTTTGTTAACCTTTTTAGCATAAACGTTAGTCTGTTTTCTATAAAGCTTGTTTATTTCCATTTAAATAGGGCTTTTGTTAGCCTGTTGACTAATGTTTACTATTAAGCTAGTCTGTCTGTTAGCATGTTTAATATAGGGCTAGTTTGTTTGTTTGTTAGTTTGTTTTAGTGTAATCTAAATTTCTTTGTTAGCCGGTGTACTATAATACTAGTTTGTTTGTTAGTGATGGTATATTTGTTAGCCTGTTTACTACAAAGCTTATTTGTTTCCCGATCATTTGAATAAAGCTAGTTTGTTTGTTAGTCTTCTTACTGTAGTTAGTTTCTTTGTTAGCCTGTTTACTATGAGGCTAGTTTGTTTGTTAGGTTGTTTATTAAAATGCTAGTTTGTATGTTAATTTATTTATAATGTTATAGGTTTGTGTGCTACTGAATGTTTGGCTACTAGTTTGTGTGTTAGCATGTTTATATTATTGCTAGTTTGTGTGTTAATGTGCTGTTATCCCATAGAAATTAGATTTTAAATAAAGATAAAAAAAAATTACACGTTTACAATATAAGTGATTAATGATATGTGACATGATTAGATAAACGTGGGAAAATGTTGTTTAGAACTAATCCATAAATGGCAAGAACTTTTATGTTTAAATTTAAATGAAAATAACACTAGCAAAGGAAAATATCTTACAGATTAATGCAAATCAAAGATGCATGTCGCACCACAGTGGCCTTTGTGCATGTGGGCTCAGGGCACGTTTCATATGTTTGAGATGCTCAGAAACAGAAACGCAGCACTTCTTTATTTAGTGCCGCAACTGCTTTCAAATGAACTGATGCATATGTGTGCGACTCTCAGGGCTCATTGTTTCTATTAAATCATAAAACACCATTTTAGCACTTCACCAGGCCGTTAAAATCGCAGGTGTGAAAGCTGGAGACCACCATGACTTGAACATGTGCTGAACACTTTAAAGCTTAATCATATGTTACATTAGAGAATTATATGTTGGCTCAGAATTCACAGCCCCTTTCAAAATTTCTCATGAAGTTTAATAGTGTTTCTCCTGGGACCTTTTTGTATTAAAAAAAAATTAATTTTATCCCGATCTCCGAGTCAGTGCACCGAGGAGAAAAACGTGCATTTTTGGCGCTGCAATTTGGAACCGACACACGCACTTCCTGAAGGAAATACTGCGCTTTCAAGCAGCAAAATCTTTGAAATAAGATACATTTTAAAAATATTTCCAAAAGATTTCAAAAGCTTAACAGTATTAAAATGTTACCGATCACGATTGAAGTGATGGAGAGAGGAAAGAACAAAGGGCCCGGGTGTGTGTTGAAGTGGAAATAATCACCACATCTGAAGTTGAAAACTAACCTGAGATGAACTCCGTCCTAAAATCCATTAAATTGAGACCGAAATTCATAAAAGCTTGATGAAACGATGTTCTTGCTTGTATTGTAGTGTTGGTTCAGGGATTGTGTCCTAATCAGGGAGTGACTCACTATCCTGGCAGCTTTCCTTCAGATCTGCTCACTGTGACCGATCAAAGCTTCCAGTGAAGGGGTCACTGAGGAGAATTCATCTCAACCTTAACCTCCTTTAACTATTTAATGATAGGTAAGAGCAGTTTTCAGAGGGGGAAAAAAATGCAGGATCTGCAGGATCGCGTTATAAGAGGCCTATTGTTTGCGTCTAATATGAAACGGAACTTTCACAAGTAAATCAAGTCAGGTTATTTCTGTATTAATTTCCCATCGTCTCACTGAACCTGGCGCCACGCTGAGCCTTCAGTCACTGAAATTACAGGGCCTGATACAAAAAAAAAACAGGAAATAGCTTTTTATGTTGCCTTTAATCATTTGGAAAACAAGCGACGATTGCACTTACAGAGTCTCGAGACTTCGCAGGCCCTCGAAGCAGTTCTCTCCCAGAGTCTGGATTAGGTTGTTATGAAGATGCCTGAACACAAAAACAGTCATTATAAGTGAAGAAAGCATTAAAAGCCCCCAGAGATTATAATCATTAGAGAGCAATCATGTCTTATATAAACAGGCACCACAGCATAGGCAGCTATCAAGTCAGGTTCAAAAGTCTGAATCAACAACTTTTCATATGTCATTTTGTCAACACTGTGTAGTGTACTGTACATCGCTAAAGGTACAGTAGATGTTTCCATTAACACTGGAAGGAACAGCAGTTTGTCACCTGTCGTTTCCTTTAAGGAGTAGATCGAATTTAAAGGAGAAATAAAATATTTAACATTTATTCATAATGAACCTCTTTCGTAAATCCATAGGTTTTTAAAGATTAATTTTTAGATTCTGGTTTAGTCCTTTTTCGACTCTCTCGGCACCCCCATATGTGAATCATACTTTAGTCTTTAAATCCAGGACTGGCAAAAATAATAATTAATAATAATTAGCACTTTATTAATCCCAAGGGGAAATTGTCATTTTCACATATCCCAGTTAGGAAGCTGGGGTCAGAGTGCAGGGTCAGCAGGATACGGGGCCCCTGGAACAGATCTTGCTCAAGTGCTCAACAGTGGCAACTTAGCCAATGCCAATGACTTGTTTCCAGTTAAAAGAGCAAGCCCTGCTGCATTCACTGATCAGATTTTACAGTCCTACTACAATCTAAACAAGTCAGAAAACAATTTGTTGCGCTTACGCAGCCCATTCTACCCCACTTTCCCCTATTGACACTCTCCCCCATGGCTATAGGAAGGAGAGACAAAAATGTCCCAATCCAAGCAATAAATAAGCACAAAATGACAAGCAAAACTCCATTCAAATGATAGAGAGGGATGTAACAAAAATGACTCCAAATGATAAACGAAGCAATAAGCTAGTAGAAGGTGACAAATAAAACTTCTAAATGAAGAGTGAGAGGTAACAAAAATGACCTCAGATGATACAAAAGGAGCTTTTGTCAAAAAATGTCAAAAGAACCATTACCCAGGTTAAACAATACAAACACAGATGTGACCAAAATGACTCATGTTAGGTGATATATAAGGTGGAAGTGACGGAAATGACCTAGGCTAAGTGATAGAGTTGGAATGACCAAGGTCAAAAGAAAAGAAACCAGACCAAATTACAAATATAACAAAATGACCCTGGCTATACAACACATACAGATAAAAGTGCCACGCCAAATGCTGCATGAGGTGGAAGAGGGAAAAGTGACAAGTAGGCAACTAATGTCTAATAAAAATAAATCTGAATCCTAAAATTGAAATTACTTTTAATTTGAGACTTGGTTTAAAGTCAGTCAACGAGTTATTGTTCTTTTGTAAGCGCCTGGCACAAGCTTGTGTTGTTCAGATTTCATTGTGCATTTACTGACAAATAAGCCACCCAAGCAGGAGGCATAAAGGAAGTGTTTGCTTTACATACAGCACAACGAGGTTGGACAGGTTCCTGAAGGCATAGTCAGGGATGTGTGTGATGCGGTTGAGGGCGAGGGTCATGGCCTGCAGGGTGGAAAGGTCACTGAGTGCGCTCACTGGGATGTCGGTTAGTGCGTTGTCGTCCAACCACAGGTGGCGCAGAGACCGCATGCCTGAAAATGTCTGGGCGGGGACGTCTGCGATGAGGTTAGCGTCCAGACGTCTGAAAAGGAAAGAAATAATGTTTTAAACTGATTAATAAACAAATGTATACAGTAAAGCAGTAAGGAACATGCTGGGTGTTTGTTAGATCCAGGATTCTGTTGAATCACTCTGGGGTTTAGTGCAGAGGAAACGTTCACTTTCACCTCATAAAAGCTCTTTGAAAGTGAACTCT
>JAOVVB010000018.1:2667958-2688102 GCA_028570985.1 Heterobranchus longifilis | reverse complement strand
TTTATAAATTCAGATTAATGTAATTAATGTTTTCTAATGGCTTTGGCAACAATGTAATACTTTTGTTAACATTCATGTCAATAAAACTCTTCTGAACTGAACTGAGAGAGAGACAGAGAGAGATTTTAATCCAATTTTATTGCTATACCTTATATATTGGTATGTATGATAGTATTAATGTTATACTATTATCATATTTTAATTTTCCTTTAGTGTATATATATATATATATATATTGGCTTACTTTGTAAATTTAACCAGAAAATGTTTGAATAAAATGTTAAAAGATGAAACATCAAACAGTTAAATTATTATTATTTCTGACCCTGCTCTCTCTCTCTCTCTCTTTAACTCTTATCTTAAATAATAAACCCGCATTAGTGAACAATAATATTAATGATTAATAATTAATAAACACACGGCAGTTTAACACTGAGTTAGCATGCAGGCTAATCAGCTAGCGCCGTGCTAATGCTAACACCACCCTGCCACACACACACACGCGCGCACACACTCACCCTGAATCTCCATCACACCGCGACAGGTTTAATGATTCTATTATTAATAATATTAATGTGGTTTATTTGTTGTAAATATAAATCACGGCAGCACGTTAGCGCGCGGGGCAGCTCAGAAGATTCAAAAATGAAGCCGGAAGTGACGTGAAACTCGGAAACACATTGAAACGTGTGCGCGCGTGAGTGAGTGTGTGTGTGCGCATGCGCAGGATGTAGGCGTGTATGAGGCGCAGTTGAAGTAAAGCTTTAAAGTCTGTTGTGTGTTTAATACAAACTGATCATCTGCATGACACACAATATAACTCACTGTGTAGAGGAACACAAATAGGTGTGTGTGTGTGTGTGTGAGAGAGAGAGAGAAAGGATTTATCAATTTATCTTTGGCTAAATGTCTGTACTATTTTATTTTATATACATTTATTATTACTCTTTTTATACTGTTTTTTATTATTATCTAATCCTGTTATTTACTTGTTTTGACATTTAACAGCTTTGACAATACGAATGTAAATAATTGTCATGTCAGTAAAGCACCTTTGAATCTTGCGTGTGTGTGTGTGTGTGTGTGTGAGAGAGAGAGAGAGAGAGTTTTGTTACATTTACAAATTTCTATAATGTGATATAAAACTGCTCGAGTTATTAAATGATTAATATTTAAATGTTCGTCAAATTCACTGTTAGACTTTAAATAAACAAATATACACTATGAAAATTGATCTGACAAAAAAATTAGGATATTTAACAACACTAAATTAATTTATTTATTATTATTATTATTATTATTACTACTAATAATAGCAATTCTATGTTACAGATCATTTTATCACATGACCAAAGCATAACACTTAAACACACACTGTTTTGTTTATTATTGATTTTTAGTAATTTTAGTAAAAAAAATCTAATTAAAATAACTGATTCATAATGATGTACTGATGTAAAGCATCAAAGTGAAATGATGGAGCTGAAGTCACTCGACAAGGAACAACTGTGAGACGATCAGAGTGTGACATCACAGTGTGCATCACCTCACAGTCACTAATGGAGTAAAGGTACGGACTCAACATACAAGCAGCGTCTGTTACAGAGAATCTCCACCTCACAGTCTCCACTTTGATGTAACTATGATGTAACAGTATAGAGTCAGTGTATAAAACCTGTGTGTAAGAGACTGCAGTCAGTAACATGTGAGACAGGGAAGCGTATCGGCTGGTTATCTCAGGGACACTGATGGTATGATAACACACTCTTTACTTATACGAAGGACTGATCACATGAATCTGAGTTACTTGATATTTGATTTTTTTTTTATTTGATGTTTGTAACTTATGTTATGACTGTTGAAGTGTTTCCATGTTTTGACAAAGAATGTGATATGATGATGTGTATTACATGTTTGCTTAATGGTTTATGGAATAGTATGTGTTAAGCTTAGTTAAATAATTTTGTTGTATTTGTTTACATTTTATTTAACTAATATTTAAGTAGTGACTGAACTATTATTTATTAGAAGTAATGATTTACCTATTACTTATCAGAAATAGTGATGTACCTTTTTTGTGTTTTTTTTTTTCGTTTAAGGTCATCGACCACTATTGATCGAATCTACTTTGAACAATTGTTGTGTAACTTACAAAGCTGTCAGACACAAGAATTAAAAAGTAATTCCAGAGTTGATCCTCATGTCCCCTGTAGTTGGCTAATGCCTTTTTTTTTGTTTTGTTTAAAGAAGAAGCTGATGTGCAAATTCTAACAACCAAGTCCTATTCTAATGTACTTATATTCACCTCAATTTTGATAAGCCATAACTAAAAAAAAATCTGAACCATCCCTTTAAGGTGTTTGGAGTGGTCATTAAGGGGATTTGGAGAGTGGAAGGTAATGTTTGGAGCGGACATTTGGTGTATTTACTGAGGCAGTTTTTTTTTTTTTGTTGATGTGTCAACATTGAAGGATTGTATGGAATAGTTGGGGATATTTGCAGGAATGTGTTGTAATTGGTTATGGGTGGGCAAAGCTTTGTGAATTACTTAAGGTGCTGAGTATTTAGTGGAAGTATTGTAGTTAGACAAGCTGTTTAAATGAGTAGAACAAGTAATTTGGTTGATGATTTAGCATAGTATGGGGTTTGGATAATTATGAGTGATAGTTTGAGATAGTTTAAGGGCAAAGACTTAGTGGTAGATGGTAAAGGATGGCTAAAGTAATTTTGAGCTGAAAAGAGCTTAATACGTAGCCATATGGGGTTTTGGGGGTAATTGTAGCAGTTGATTGAGTGGTTGGGATGGAAAGAAGAGTTATTTGGAATGTGGAAATGGGTACCATTATGGGTAGTTTAAGGGTATGTAATGGTGTACTGATAGCTGAAGAGGTCACTGGCAGGTATCCACTGACAGAATGACAGAAGGAAAAAAAGACATATAGAAAGTAAGGAAGATAGAGATAAAATCCCGATTAATTTTTTTTAGGCATCTGCAGCTGTGCGGCTCAAACAGCGCAGAAGATGAACTAATCGCTTGAATATGAGCCATCTGAGCATCACACGAATGTCAGGATATCATTCCTATATTTCTGTATAGCTTAGTGTTGGTGTTAATAGATTCAGAGACACTAAGATTTATGCAAAAATAGCAAGTTGGCTTTTAAAATCAACCACACAACATACATATTTAGGGGGAGTTGGAATATGGTGGAGGAAATTACTGGCAGTGATATTTGGAATTATATATAAAATTAGCTGGAGAGGTAGTTTGGGTGGCTTATTGCATTGTTGTTTGAGGTAATTGTGGGTATTTCATTGGAGTTACTTGGGGTTGTTTGTGGGAAGAAAGATTTAAGTGTGAGTTGGACCATTTGGGGTAATTTAAGAATGGTAGTGGTGGTATTAAGGAAGGCAATTGGGTTTTAGGCAGGACAGTGAGAGGGTTGGTAAGTGAAGGGGTCAAGAGACTGATGTACAGTGAGTCGAAGAACATTAGCCCTTTGTAGTTAAGAAAGTAGACCATGGGGAAGGATTTTATTTATTATATTCAAGTGAAAGTAATGATGGTGGAAAGCCTAGATAATAGCCTAGATTTTTTTTACTGCATAAACATTCTCATGTGGTCATCTGTGGTCAACTAAGTATTAACACCTTCCAATTTTTAGTTTTCCCATAGGGCACTTATCTATAAACAGAGCTCTTTTTTTTAACCTATATATTATGGTATACCTGCCGCAGTCACCTTGTAGACTTTGTGTTAAAGACTTAATTTAGATCTTTAAAGATAAGGGCAGTCAGAAGGCGAAACAAGTGAAGCTGAGACACAAAAGCAAGCTGATCCACATTAATGGAGGTATTTGGCAGGGTTTCTGTTTAAACACACTGGAAGCTGCAGGATTTCGTCTGGACTCCGTAGCTGTGTGAGGTAGAATGAGGTGGGGGGTCGCTGTGCTTCGGTGGCTCTGAAGTAGAACTTATTGATTCCTTCAGGACGCTGCGTTCTCCGGCTCTGTGTAGAGAACGCTCACTCGGCAAATGCTAAACAGATCCAGGATTCTCATTCCGGCCAAGTTTGTCCGTGTCAGTATACAGAATAGCAGAAGCGTTGCCAGCAGCCTCGATGCTAACCTTCTCCAGAAACTCTGGGGAGTTTCATACGTCTCGGGTGAGCTAATTGCACACTTATGAAGAAATGTGTGCGTCTGTGGGTGGCTTCGGACTCTATGCTAATAGGAATAATCCTTGAAATGGATTGAGCGATTTGGACTGGTGAATGAAATCACCCATGCTTACTCAGCTTCCACAAATTTATAATACGTATACAAATTAGATAGTGTTAAATTAACACTTGTAACTGGTGGAGAACAATGCTAGAGTACTGTCTTCAGTACTTTGAGGTGCTAGTTGTGCTACATGTCATTTTCTTCTTCATTATCAGCTACAGGGTGTAGTAGATGGAGCAATGTTGCCAACTTTTTGACTTTTTAGACTCCTTGCAGAAAAAACTGAATGATAAATGTTGCAATTCCTTCAGTAGACATTAGTGACATCATTCAATACAGATCTCCAATTTATAGCCCAGCTGCTAGTTAGGAGCTGAGAGCTGGTCCATGTAGGAAGCCTAAATGAGTTGTGGTCCACAGACTGATCACTAAACACTTTTGTTCCCAGGCAACCAATCTGAGATCACCATTGTTTTTCTTAGACCAATCACAGACCACTATTATTTCCAACAAGCAATAACTGATCATGTTTATTCCCGGTAACCAATCACTGATCACCATTGTTTGTCAAATTACTCATCACTGATCACCATTGTTCCCAAAGACCAGTGACTGATCACTATCACTAATCACCATTGTTCCTATCAACCCATCATTGATCACTACTGTTATTCCAATGACCAATTGTAGCCGACCCAATGATTAGTGGCTAATCACCACTGCTCCCAGTGACCATCACTGATCATCACTGGTCTCCACAACCCATCACTAATCAATACTGTCTTTCCAATGACCAATCACTGATTGCCTAAATTCCAAAAACCAATAGTTGATAACTATTGTTCATGATGGCTAATCACCAAGTGCCTTTAGAAAACCTTCCCTTTTCATGCAACCTATTTTTGGTATGCAAACAATTATAACTATTTGTGCTTCTCAGAGTGACAACAACCAAGTACATTCACATGTCTGCCATAATACTACAAAAGTGTGAGACTTAGACAAATAGCGCTCATGTATTAGTACACTTAGATCACTAGCCCAATGTATGAGGGGTGTTTGAAACAAACCGGGACTTTACAGCATCTGGTAAAACTGATTGACATTTACTGTAGACATCAAGTACAGTACAGTGATGAGACTCATCATTTGGATGGTGCGAACGTTTAAAAGAAGGCCGTACATCCATGAATGAAGATCCGAGCTGTTCCCATGAACATTCAGCTAGTGGAACACCTGATCCTTAAAAATCTACAGATAACTTGTGCTAGAGATGCATCTGTCGGTGGGAACTGTACACACAATCATTCACCAAAACCACTTTCTCCTTAAAATAACTCAGCTGGGAGTTATTGCCACATCCCCTGTGCAGTCCTGACCGCGCTCCAAGCTATTTATTTCCACAGACATTATTAGAGGCCAGGATTTCAGAGGTGAGAAAACTTTCTACCTTGAAGGTATCCAAGCACTAGTGAAATGCTGGGATAAGTGCATTAGTGTAACAAGAGATTATATAGAGAATTAAAGGGAGTTTTTACTGTCAGCTGTGTTTTTAATTTTTTCTTTTTTTAACTTGAAGGATTTATATGTTTTGGTCCACAGCGTAAAAAAAAAAACTAAATCTGCAAGAATCAGAAAATGGAAAGAAAATAAATATATCTGAGAAATATTTGTGAATTACGTCCTTAAATACAACAACTTAAAGATTTGATGAATTTGTTGATTTTTTTTATTTTTTTTTGCTTATTTGACTGCCACTTGAGAGTAAGCTATACTACAATCTAAAATCAAACCAACCAACAAACAAAAACAATAAAGGATTTGATTGGCTGTGAAACATTGTAACAGTTTGTATCCCATTTGTATAAACTGAAAAAAGACAAAGAAATGTAACTTATAGCAATGTTATGTTTGATTAGTTTTACTTACTGCTGTTTTTTATATATTTTTTTCCTCAGGTGAAAAATTATGAAATATTGTATATTAAAATATTAAAAGTAATATAATTTCTAATCCTAAACCTTCCATCCCTATTTCTTAATATAATATAAATAATCTTGAATAACCAGTATAACTCTTTCCAGCCACCTTTTGTATATCCTTTTGAGCTTCTGGTCCCTGCAGCCGGCACTGCCGTACATTCCTCCTGACATATCTGTTTTTAGTTTACCAGAATGCTTGGCAACTCTTTGCCCATTATCCTTGACATATCTGTTATAACACAGTACCTTCTTCAAATCAGTTCTGGAGCCTGAGGTTTACTTTACTTGATTTTTTCCTCGTTTTGGATTGTTGTCTTGTTGCATGATACGCCCATGTTTAATTTTTAACATCTTCTTATTTTTAAGACAGATTATAAAATAGGGGCATTTTTTAAGAGTTGAAAAAGGGAATATAAAAACCAGGGATATATAAAGAATAAGACATGTGACAAGGTTATAATGACTCCTAATCATACATGTGAGGTTCTTCGTTGCTCAACATGCACGGCTTTGTTCGTAGGACAGCGAGAGCAGAGCTTCTGCCTCACTGAATCACATCCTGCTGGAACCAATCACACATAACCGATCCTGACCGATTCAAGGCTGTAGCATTGAACTTTTCTTGTTCATTTGTTTACACAAGCGCGTTAGGGTCACACACACTTACAGTTCGGTGAGGAAGGGCAGGTTGTGGAAAGCGTTTGGGTGGATTTCACTGATGTTGTTCATGCTGAGATCTCTGCAGAAACACACACACACACACACACACACACACACACATACACACACACAGAGGAAGAAAAATAGGAGTGTAAGGAAACATTTCAGGGTAAACACAGTAAAAATACACTGGTTATAAACATGTAAAAGTTAATCATGTAATAAATGGAAGACTAATAAAGTTACCATTAATGTTCAGACCAGAGATCTGTAAAAGATTTAACCAAAATAATACCATGTGTTGAAAATAAAAGAAAATAAATCAGAAAATCAAAAGCAAAACAAGGGACGATGGCAAAGATATTTAGTAAAGGATGAAGATAAAACACATTTAAAAAAATATATTACTTAAGTCTTAATTTATCACATATAAATTACTGCACAATGAAATTCTTTCCTCACAGATCCCCAGATTGAGGGCTGGGGTCAGCCCTTGGACCCGACAGGGTTAAGGGGCTTGGTCAAGGACCTACAATGGCAACCTGGTGCGCTTGAACCACCAACCGTCTGATCAGTAACCCACTGAGCTAACACTGCTGGTTTCTTCTCCTTATGTATATTTATCTCTTAGCCCAGGTTTTCTGTTTTTTTAGTATTTCCTTGCCATTCTTAGATGCTTTAAAACCCTTCGAACTCGAGCGACACTGATACGTGGCCATTAGTGGAATAATTTCTTTTAGCGTTACTGGAATATGGGAATGACGTCGCCAATATCTAGAACTCTCAAGATGAGCATATGATTATTATTTTTTGGTCATAGAAACAGCTGAAAATAACCTGAAATGTATCCATGTGTGTCTGAGCAACTTCTTTGACTTTGTGGCCAATTCAAAAATTACTTTGCATACTATTTTGCATAGTATTTTTTTTTGTATAGTTGGTTAAATTTAACTAAAATTCAATTCATCATATGGTGTATTTTGTGCTGAAAAAAGGACACGTCACTCTGTACTGCACAATCCTGAGCCAAATATATGTTTATTAAAAAAAACAGGTAAACAAATGATGGCTAAAATGCTCTGAGCTTTAAGGCATACAAGAAAAAAAAAAACCTTACTTGTCACATGATGAGGAGTCATTGTGTTGTATTCATAAAATACCAATACTACTATATCAGATTTGCAGGATACTGAAAGAGTAAACCAATTTGCCCTGCTACAGCTTCAATCTGGATCGGAAACCAAATAACGTCCGAAACAACATCTACAAATGTTCTAAGAACCGCTGTTTCTCCCAGGATCACCATCTCTACATGTGGAGCCTCTGACACATATGATAAACTGCTGCTGGACTAACACCATCTCTCTCTCTCTCTCTCTCTCTCTCTGTGATTCATTTCCACCATCTCCTGCACCTTCAATCCATCTCCATGATATGACGAAGACTGCAGAGCATCGATTACTGTTTGTGGACTAATTAAACAGTCGTGTTCTAGTATTTCATGCCAAAAAAGGTCATTGCCCAGAAGGATCCGGCCCCTAATTAAAGCATCTGAAATCTGGAACTGTCTTTCTATTATTCGTGTCTCTCCCAATTTCCCATATCATTAATTAACACGATGCAGATGCAGGCCTGGACTTCCTGATGGCGGGAGAAACGGCGAAGAACGTCGCTCGTTCGCTGATGAAAGACGCCGGATTGCGTTTCAGCCTTTTATCGCGTTGATTAACGACCTGAGCCACTCACGCCGCACCTGTAAGATGTGACCCGGGCCGTGTCGTTGAGAGGTTCTGGAAAGAAAGAACGGTTCAGGCCAAAAAAATTGGTCCGAAATAAAACATGTGGACTTGATATCAAAGACGGATGGTGCGCACCAGCACTTTTTAACCATCCATCAGAGAGAACAAGAAACATGGAGAAAGAAAACTTTCCATTGTGAATCATTGTTCAGCAGCTGGTAATTTTGGTCTTTCTTTCTTTTTTTAAATGTGTATGTGTGTGTGTTCATGCGTGTGTGCATATGTGGACAAGGTCAGGTTTCTAGGGGTTGTTTTCCAGATGTTTTTCTACCTTTTGTCTAATCAAGCCAAGTTCTTTCTGTCTATAAACTAGACAGCTCAGGAAAGACACCTTACCCATCATGCCTTGTGAAATGGAGTCACTGCAGGGGTGCTGCTTTAGTTTCAGACTCAAGCTGTGTAGCTCATGTAGCTTCATATGCTGGAAAGTGTACCGTGTAGCCTGCGTTTCACATCATTTTATCATGTGATTTTTATTTCTTTTTTTTTTTTCAATGCTCATGTACTAACGGTGATGTAGTACCAGAATGTACTTGGGAATTATTTCTTAACGCAACAAGATGCATACTAAAGCTTTAACACACATACACTTGATAGTTTCACCCCAGCAACAAGAGTACACCATTATTTCACAAAGTGCATGGTTTTCCCATACAGCCCAATGTTTTCAACAGCCTATCCAGTGAGGGAAAAGGGAAATTGCGTACATTTCATTTTTCTATCAACTGTTCTCATTTGTTTCTCCAAAATGCCAGTCACTCTAGACTTGATTGGATTACAAATTCTCACATCATATTTAGCAGCCGGGCCGGAGTGTTGCATCTGATTTTAATCTAAACCTCCAGCGTGTGTCAGGTCCCCAGGAGACGTGTGTGTGTGTGTGTGTGTGAGCCTGCAAGCCATTGTGAATAGAACCAAACTGCAACATTACTTCATTTAGGTCCCAAAGGGAACTCATAACCAAGACCACCAAGTATGAGAGGATAAACGGAGAGCTCTGAAAATATTCATCGCTGAGACTTTGATTCTCTTTTATTTATTTCTTTTGTCAGAGTGTCAGGCACGGCGAGGTGAAAAGCTAATTTGCACGGCAGGGAGTCTGGAAAACGTCTTATGGAAAAACAGGAGCGCGGGAGCGAGCACATGCCGGGCTGAACACCCCATGCTTTATACTGACACGGTGGCATGGAGGACACTCAACACAAACCTGTAAAAAGGCAGGAAGGATTCTGACTCGAACAAATACTATATCACACGCAAGACCTGTTTTTCATCAGCATGTAGTCTTTTTGAAATAAAAATGTATAGAGTCTATAGTTTTTGATGGTACTTCCATCTGTCTAGGGTTTACAGGAATCACACTGTACTTAGCTTGCTTCTCAGGTGGAAATACACACTGCATGCAACACCTTTCTTGAGGTTTCGTGAGGTCAGAAACAACTGGAAACCAGATTGGACCATGGGAGAACATGCGAAAATCCAGGCAGACCTGACTTTAGGATTGAACCGTGGGTCTGATCCAACACCCTGACCATACAGCTTACAGACCATCTGTTATCTCTTGTACACTTTTTTGGGCACAAGCTCCAGAATTTTAAAATTCAGCAAGTCTGTTTGTTCTTTTATGCACTGTTTTGTCACATCATGGAAGGCATGGTTTAGTTTTTTCCCATAAGAAATTTTACCATATTATAGGTACCATGGTTTTCTGGTGGTACCGGTACCATTATATATTCTGCCACAGTTTCATGGAACTTGTTTGCTGATATAGTACATGTACCACACGAGGATCCTGTAAAAAGATCCTGTCAAAAGTATGTCATACATTATTGTGTAGCACAATATTAAGATTTATATAATAATCTCTGCAGTTCACTTTACCTGTTATGGGAAGCTCTAATCGTTAATATGCAATACTGTGGTAAAAAAAAAAAAAAAAAAAAACTATTGTACTTAATTCGGTACCAATTGGCAACCAAAGTCCAGCAGGTATCTAATATGGTACAGGATATATAATCATACCATAGTAGATATCTGTTAAATTTGCCAGCCACTATGGTACACAATAACTACCATGGTTTTCAACTAATTATTGTGGCACATGCCATAGTACTCCTACTGTATGGTACCCAATAAACACCACAGTACCTATTCTGGTACGCTATAAAGTCCAATGGTAATGTCTGAAGTTCCACAGTAATACTATGGTATATGGTTTGACTTTCATGTTATTTTGTCATCTGTAGTTATATGAACGCCGAACACTTGTGTCCTCCTATGCTTTTAAGACGAGCAGGTTGCTTTAGAAAGATTAATAAATCTGGATTTTTTTTTTATGTGGTTCCTTTTATGGTTCCTTTAACAGGACAATCTGAAGAATGCTTTTGGTTCCGTTTGCTATAGAGGTCACCATTCTTCCAAAGGTGTATTAGAAATGTACAGATACTGACCATGCTGACCTTCCCATTCATGGCATCCAAGACAGGCTCAATACATAATCCAGTCTGCTTCAGTTACATCACTGTTCAATTACTCATAGACTTCAATGCAGCTATTTTTTTCCACAGGCCGTACTGTCTGCTCACTGTAAGCATGACATGAGATGAAACTTCAAGCTAACATCCTGAACATCAGGATTCTAGGGATTAAAATCTAAAGTGATGAAGTAACGAAAGAAAACGGAAGGAAGGAAGAAACCAAGCGGCCGATGGATTTAAAGAGTTTAAACAAATTACAGCACAACGGTCCTCGGCAGATTTATTATTATAATGACTGCGCATTAATCAAAATGTCCGGGGTGAAAAGCAGACTCAAAAACCCCAAGAGTGACACAACTTTTGAAACAAAACCGCCTTTTTCCATAATAATAGTCATTCATATCCATCAGGATTCTATTGACAGCTTGTTTTATTTGAGTTGTTTCCATTGGGTGGTAATTCATATTCCTAAAACCCCCTTCCCCCCTCCCCCTTGCATAACATCTGCTGCTGTTTTTATTGAAATAATTACGCACTAACGTAAACCACATTCGTTTTTTCGGAGCCAGGAATGGGAATTAATTGGATCGAGTTCGAAGAAATGCCCATTTCTCAGGCTCTGAATGACAAGGACCTACTAGTGTGGCTCCTAATAGGAGTAAAACTAGATCTGTATTTCTCCCTTTGTGTTTTGCTGTTTTCTGTGGTCTAATCTGATTGCAATAATTTACTTATTCAAGGAAAAGCGTTTAAAAAAAATAAAGTGCCCCAAAGCGAAAGAAGCAAATACCACATTATTAATTATATACCAGCAAACTGGTGACAGGATCATGGACATCCAAGGCCAGCCCATCTAGTCTGATGTGTTACTCAATAATCCTATTAGTGGAAAAGAGAAAAGTGAGATTACCCTTGAGATGGCTTTAATAAAATGTTTTTTTAAAAATTGTATTAAAACAGGTGACGTAACGTACACAAAACATATATAAAATGCTCTGCTCAAGCTTTGTTTAAAACAAACAAACAAATGAATTAATAAATCAACAAATAAGAAGAGCAATAACATAATTAATACGGGGACTTTTTTTACGACGATGTAAGATTAATAATGCATTGGTTTTTAACAACTTTTGGGCATTCCACAATATTAAATCTAACTCAAAACCTAAATAGATGCATGACGCGTTACTCATTAATCAATTTAATATTGTAAATAATGGTAAATTGCTATGACATAAGAGCAGTAACAGCCCCAGGATCATGCTGTCTTATGAAACTAACTCACTTATTGCACTACTTGTGCGTATGTCCACATCACACCACCCAAGTGTACTGTATATTCATTTATATAACTAGGGGTGTGTAGTGTGTCATTCCTTACATAACAGCAGCTCTGAAAGTAGTTCCAGCTGCAAGGCAAATCACAGAATAAAAAAAAAAAAAAAAGTGAAAATGTTTGCATGAGAGGAATAAAGCGCTCCAGGATGTGCTGTTGTTGGAACATAATCAGCTTCGGAGTGCTAACAGGAACGTCACTTCATCACCCTGTCCTGACATATTTTATTCCTTATTGAGTCTTTGATGTCACTTTCATGCCATCATATACAGCATGGTCGCATGACCTCAGTACATTCGAGAGCTGTTATATATCATTGCATGTAATGACACAACTTTCCTAACAGCCTCCTTCTTCTTCTTCTTATCGCATGTGACATCGCACACAGAGGTTTAAATATCGCCCCGTTCACTATTACTGATGAACCTCACCGACACAAATTCAGGATTATATAACACACAAACCCAGGCATTCGCTTTGATTTCTTCTCAGTACATGCTCCAAAATGTCCTGGAGGATTAAACATCTTGAGGAAGAAAAAAAAAAAAAAAAAAAAACATTAGAGAAAGCTATAGAGGCTGTATAAGATACGAGGACATGACCAGACTGCTCTGTCGATCATGTCAAGACAAACAGAGCAAAAATAGACATCTTAGAAAAATGGTCTTTGAAGTGGCTGTGGAGATTTCATTCCACACTGCACAGGTATGCTTTAATCCACCGTGCCCCCCCCCCCCACTGAAAACCTCCATAGTGCTGCAGGGGGGGTTTGAACGATACTGTGTGTTCATGTCTGAAGCCAAGCGCGCACAAGCACCTCTCTGCACACACTCTTATCTGTGCATACTTACACACACGCACACACACACTCTTCAGTGCATGCAATGAAACATTTTGGAAATAGTGACATGAAATTCTTTTGCAGCCATGTCAGAGGTGTAAAATATTGTGTGATTCAGAGTACAGGATGAGAAATGTTATACACATTAACAGTATCACTAACTAGTGTCACTAACACCCCAGAACCTCCCAATGAGCACTGGGTTAGTGATGAAAGTGTTTATTACTGGGACAAAATTGGTATTCTCTACTATAAGCCCTTCTCAGTCCATCTTAATCCGACTCCAAATCTGACCCCATACAGTCTTGACCCCCCCACAAAAAAAGAATTCTACATATTAAATTCAATTAAATGAATTACCACAGTCTGCAAAATGTCTAAAGATACAATTAAAAAATGGGAAATTGGGTCATTTATGTAACAACCTCAGCACCAACCTCATTTCCCCTCTCGTCTGCTTCTACCAATCAGCATTCACCATCAGCAGTATACTAATCACCAGCCTGTTCATCTGTCATCATCTGCACTTGTTTCTCACTGGTTCATGCCTTAAGTTCGATGATTTTTTTTTTTTTTGCTTAAATGATTCCTAGGTCACTGTGTGCCTTAACAAACAAAGAACATTCCTCTGAACCTACTCTAAACCAGAACCAAAAATGAGGGTTAAAAGGTACTTGAGGAAGTGTGGAGAATGGTCAAAGACATTGCACAGTACTGTCTATATGTTTCAATAGACATTAAGTATTTAAGGTATATGGTCGTTCTACTATTACTGTATGTAAAAAAAAATGTAGAAATTAGAAATCATAAAGTAAAATTAGGGAAAATAAATTTGTCTGCTCAAGCTTTGTTTAAAACAATAAACAAACAAATAAATAAATATGATAATTAATTGAAGAATTAACCACATCAATAATAATAATAATAATAATAATAATAATTATTATTATTATTATTATTGTTGTTGTTGTTGTTATTGTATAAACATATTTTTCATATATATATATATATATATATATATATATATATATATGAATAATATATGCATTCATATATTTTTATATTCTTAATTATACCCAATTATCATTTAATTAATATTTAATTTCCTTTTAAGTATTTTTTTTTATTAAGATTTTAGCTTAAAACATCTTTTTTTAAAAGAAAGATTTTGCATTTCATTTTTATATGCTTTAATTTCCGTTTTCAAATATAATACAATCATGTTACAGGACAGAATGAAAGTTTAGTCCACTTTCATAGTAATAATTATTACATAGGAAAAAAAACGGACAACCATAGTTTATTTGGGAATCCTTATCTGTACAGATGCTGTGGATGGAATTTATTTATTTATCTATTTATTTATTTATTTATTTATAGTGTAGCATGGCATGACTTGGCTTCACTTGTAATAATGCGGCTTGTACAGGATCGTAATTTGACCGTCTCACTTTTGTCCTATGATAAAGCATTTCCATCCTGATGAGCGAGGTCTCTTCCAGGACGACTCCACCACCCTGCACATGGCATGAGGGTTCACTGAATGGTTTCATGAGGATGAATATAAGGTAAATCATATGCCGTGACCTCCACACTCACCAGATGAGACAGCGACAGTGCTCTCCACTTCCATTATCAAAACACAGACTGAGGGAAAAAAAAAATCTTTTCATGAACTCGTAGGATCTATGACAAGACATTAATGCTGTTCTGCATTCAGGACCAACTGATCTGCACAACAATTTGGCACAAGATTTATGCCGGATGCCCTTCCTGACTCATCCCTCTCATTTTCCTCCCACTGACTGGGAATTGAACCTGTGCCTTCCGCATGGTAGGCGAGAACCCTACCACTAAAAGTAACACCAGCCAATCAAAGGTGTATGTTAGTTCTTTGACACAATAGTGATTTTTTTATCCTCTTTCTCCATTTTTTTCTCCAAAACAAGCTTTCGTTCTGGAAATCTAGACATCGTGTAAACGCCTGGCAATGTTTTCTAAGCTCTTTTGTGCTCAGTGGTTTTTCTGTGAGCCACAACCATCATGCCATGAGCAAGGATACATAAAATGCTTAATTTTCAAAAGCATTGGGGTGACAAACACAAAATGGACTATTATTGAGGGATAAAGAGGAGGAAATTGCAGTGTAGATTACAATCCTGTTTTGGAAATCTGTGATGAAATCTTCATGAAGAGAAACCTCAAGACGTTTTTAGGTGAACTAAAGTGTGAAGGACGCGGCTGGTCGTCAATCCATCAACCGGGAACTGGTGTACCCAAAACAAACAAGCGGATATACTGTATGGATTCTTTTCTTAACTGCAAGGCCATGTCCTACCCTGGACAAATTCATGAATTTGTGTCTCTGATAAGAGCATTCAAAGTGTTGGACGTGGTTTGGTATGGAAACGCCTCGTCTTCCTCAGCCCGTTGATGACAGAGCTTCATTCATCATCGCTAGTGGAACAATCTGAACATTGTTGGCATGTGTTCTGTTTTTTCGCCTTTTTTCTGTGAACACTCACACACACACGCACACACACACTCACACACACACACACACACACACACACACACACACACACACACACGCACACGCACACACTCCCCTGCAGGTCAGGAGACACAGTTCTGCGCTTCATATGAGACCACCCTGGAGAGAACGGTGGGATTGACCGAACAAAGCCAGAGATAAAGATGGCTAATTCATAGCTGTGAGGTGCCAAGGGTGCCGGGATGAGGGTTTTCATAACATGCCACGCCTGAACACGCAACGTCACTAAACACATCACTGATGAACGCTGTGTTTTCCTCACTTGTGACTTTTTACAGTGCATTTTTTTTTGTTTTGTTTTGTTTTGTTTTTTTTTTTCAAATATCTTCAGATCCTGATTCCAAAAATAAAAATATGCACTGTGTTTTGTAAAGAGAGACTGCTAGCATTCATTCCATTGTTTGATCTCTTCCCTCACTACCTGTCTTTTAGCTTCTTATCTAACTGTAAATAGTGTATGTTAGTGAGATGATGTCATCATAAATGCTTGTTGATCGTACACAGTTTGGGGAAGACCACAACACAAATTTGCTTTCCGGAACACAGTTCAGCATCACTTTATCCAGGCTACAACAACTCTACTGAAATGTTAATATAAAAGCAAAGGGGAATTAGATATGGAATGGCGATGTTCAACAAGGACATATGAGTGTGATGGACAGGTGTCACCAAACGTTTGAGCACATCATGTGTCTAGAATGTATTAGTTAAGCTAACTCTTCCATAGACTATAGAAGATCTGAACAACAATAATCACCAAGTATACACCAGCAAACTAGTGACAGGATCATGGACACCCAAGGCTCATCTATGCCAACTTGGACCAAAGGGAAACTTGTCCAGTTAAATTCCACAGAAAAGCCAATTAAGCACAAACCACTGAGAAAGCTGGCCACGATAGAAAGATAATGGAACACCCAGTGCGCTACAGCATGCCACACATGGGGCCCAGCAGGCAAAGAGCCCAAGGCCATCAGCCCGGCCTCCAAACTCCCCAATTCCAATCCAAACTCAGACCCATGGGATTGAAACAGACGAACAAGTTGTATCCACAGAGGCCCCGCAACCCGCAACACCCTAAGGATTCGATGTACGAGTACATCCCGAGAGGTCTTGTGGAGTCATGCCCCAAAGAGCCAGATCCGCACAAGGGGATCATGTTTTGCATTGATTGTATTGTTATGGTGGGTCGATGTACTGTATATTGTCTGATCCAGTATCGAGTATATGGATTAAATAAAACATTCTAATCAAATCAAATATAACACACCCAAGGTTTAGAGTTGCCCAAGTGACATCAGAGAAACACAACATAGGTAGTTTTAACAGTTTTAACATTATGGTTGAAAGACATGTGCACATCATATGCATTTTGTATTCAGTAGTACAAAGAAATATTTTGTGCTCTGATTAGATTATCTATTATCTAAAATAACTAACTAACTGAGGCATGTTGTGCTCAATGACAAAGTATTGTAAAGATCTAGCGTGAACTATCAGTGCTTTATGAATGAGTGTGTTAATGTGTCCGGTCCAGGGTACAGTCCATCCTCTTATGTGCAATTTCTAGCTAAAACACAATTCCAGAAAATCCTACACACATCCTACACACACATTGCAAAGAAAGAAACCTGACAAAGCAACCTAAAGAAGGCTTTTTGCACCTTGAATGGCGGGTTAAATAAACATCCGTGCAGCTCATCCTCCTCAATGAGAGGCTTAAGGACAAAATTGGTTGCTTGTTACATAAGTTCTGTCCTCATGAACGTAACCGGAGGTGGATGAGCTGTAAGAGTCTGAAAAGAGATATGGACCGGATCGACCGTGACAAAAAGAGGACGAGCAGAAAAGTAGGTGAAAGGAAGGGAGCGACATTGTTTGTTCTTCCTGCGGTGGTGAAAAGGTGCCGCGGATTAGCATTGTGCTCACACAGACACAGGAAGGACAAGGACACAATACACACTTCCCCTCCTTCTGTTTTTAAAGCAGCGTCCTTCTTTTCTCCCTTTTTTTGAAGCACCATCAAGCTTCCTCAGATTTGTCTGCTCTCTTTTGTTGCTGCTCTCTTTTCACCTGACTTTATGACATATCACACACATACACACGCTGGAAAGGGAGGGAACGAGGAAGGAGGGAGGAGAGGAGTGTTGTCTTTCTTTCATGTGTTCCATCTAAAGAAGGAGAGAGAGAGAGAGAGAGAGAGAGAGAGTCAGATGTCTGGGTGGTTAAATGGGATGTTTAGTCTGTGGATACGTCATGGGAGCTGCGTTTTACACTCCGCTGTCCCCTCAGGGCGCTGGAAGGATGTACTGAAACACGCACTCACACACACACATGGCTGGAATTACTTATTATTATTGCTCATCATCATTTTCAGTGAAGCCTGATCCTTCGGATGAGTAACTCAGCGCTCTCTTTCTGTGTCACTGCGGCTCCTAATGTTTTTTGCTCCTAGCGACATGAGGAAATCAAGAACTCTTTATCTGCTAAATGTTCAGGAAACACAGGACTCAGCATAAGAACATGCAACATATAAACCATACACGCTTACATCATACCAGGAGCATTTAGTAAGGATATGTGCTGTGTCAGTCTTGCAGTGACTCAATATGACCCAAAGAGTTAGTGTCCTTGACAAAACTTCTTAGCCTTGGCAAGAATTTGGTTAGCTTTTTATATTGGTGCTGAGAATAAAATGTAAAAAAATAAAAGGGAAAACTTCTTTGGGGCATTTGAATGCACAGTATTGTACCATGTGTTGCTTAGTTTTGTCAGATTTCTGCATCTCAACGCCATACTTAAAAAGTCAGCAGTGCAACTCCTATTCAAAAATAAGATGCTTCAAGTTACCAGACTCTGACTCAGAAATGATCGACTGGCATCTTTACAGTTTCTTTAGACCACTGCCAATCAGATTAATCAGTCAACAATGCCACTTATTTGCTCATTAAGCTGATGGTTTTGCCCAGAGATCACAACTTCCACCACGACTGCCACTCTAACCAATCACATTACAACTTTACACCAACTGCCACTTTAACCAATCACATTTCCGCTCCCACCCCTACTTCCTATGTAACCAATCAGACCATAGCTCCCATACACACTTCCACTGCAACCAAATCGAGCCAAGGCTCCCACCTCTATTGCCGATTTAATCACCCCGACTGCTCTCACACCCATTGCCACTGTAACCAATCAGATTGCAACTTTTACCAAAGCTCCAACCCCCAAAAGCGACTGCAACCAAAGCTCCACTGCCACTGTAACCAATCATACCCACTCACCCCGACACACTCCACTGGTTTTCCCGCCACTGCCACTGCAAAAACAGCTCCCATGCCACTGTAACCGGTCAGACCATAGCTCCAACCACCACTGCCAATGTAACCAATCCAACCACAGCTCCCACCCCAACTGCCACTGTAAACACCCCACTTTTCTTATTCCCATGGCCTCTGTAACCAATCAAATCACACCTCCCACTGCCAACGTAACCAATCAGACCACAGCTCCCATCCCAACTGCTACTGTAATAAATAGGGCTACAGCTTGCTTAAGAGTTTAACCAATTAGACCACAGCTTGCACCGCCACTGTAACTAATCTGACCACTGTAAGTCATCAGACCTCAGATCCCCCTCAACTGTCACTGTAACCAATCAAAATACAGCTTGCACACTCACTACTACTAATCAGACCACATGTCCCACTTTCACTGTGACCAAACAGATCACAGCTCCCACTCCTATTGTAACCAGTTCAGACTACAGTTCCCGCCCATACTGCCACTGAAACTAATCAGACCACAGCTCCCACCCCTACTGTTACCAATGAGACAACAGGCTCCCAGTCCCACTGCCGTGGTAGCCAATGAGAAATGAGCTATGACTTACAAATAATATGATGAGTTTTTAGGGTATTGGTCAAGAACTTTGGCAACTTGCAAGCTCAAGCTGAACCTACAACCTTTGTCACTAGGACAAAGTTTTAACCAACAAATTTTATTTTAGATTCAGTTCTTATTTAGAAGGAGTTGATGAAAATTCTGTCTAGTTTAGTTATGTGCTTTTGCAATGATCATAAAAAAATTTAATGGTTATAGTTGAGCTAGCAAAATCAACCCTCAGTTATTAGCTAGCTGGAATCCTAGCTATCCATATTTCTATGAGCTATCCATATTTCTATGAGCTATCCAGGGGTAGCTCAGTGGATAAGGCATTGGACTACAGTTCGGAAGATCCCAGGTTCAAACCCCACAACCACCAAGTTG
>JAOVVB010000018.1:2647003-2667858 GCA_028570985.1 Heterobranchus longifilis | reverse complement strand
AATCAGCTCTCTCTGTGCCTCCGGCTGTGAGAGGAAAACAGCATCACCCGGGGATCGAACCAGCGATCTCCGGATGACAGGGCGAGCACTTTACCACTGCGCCACTCGGAGGCCTTAAACGGGCCAAATTATGCAGAAAAACAAACGCTTCTGTTTATGCTCTTTCATGTGGTTTTTCTGCACCAGTTACACCCTCAGACCACAAAAAAAGCGAATCGCTGCACACTGCTCTTCTTTCATGCAAATCAAATTGGGGCATCCATTTTCGCTCTGCAGTTACAAATGAACTGATGTAACACATTCACACGTGCACAGCAGTGACTGGGGAGTCACTGAGACAACAGCCCTGAATGGAAAGCACTGATACTGTTGGAAAGCACCAACAGAGGTTTTCATATAACCAGAGTGCGGATAATTTTTGACCCTCATATATGTCTATATACACATCTATAGTTGAGACTGCTACAATCACTAATGGGGGTTCAGAAACTGTCAGAGCTCACACCAAATCTTGGCAACATTGCCATTTCTATATAATTTTAGTGTTTCCAGGATTTCTGATTTCCCAGTAGGGTTTATATTTAATAGAAAGAAAAACAAACACTTACTTTTGACATTTGTATTTTTTTACACTAAATAAATATAGTGTCATTAAGTGAGACCACACCCCTAATACCTACTAAGTGACTGATACGATGGGTGCAGCTGATAAAATGGTAACTTCATGTCTGTACTCGGGATCAGCTGAATCTGAGCAAAACTTCCAGAGTCCAGATGGCAAAAGCTTGTGTGAAATCTCTTTGGTGTGAGGTGGATACCTACTGGGAGTTTCAAAGATCTCTAAACTCCAAGAGTGTACATAGTGAGACAGGGCTCATTAGGCTTGTTGTGGTGTCGTTCGCCTACACTGTGGCAAAGACACAGCAGAAACAAAGTGATGTCCAGAGACAGCCTGACAAAATATGCACTAACAACTGTCTGCATCCCCAACATTCACATCCCTCGAGTCTTGTCCGTACAATGAACCAGCATGTGCACTGAATACCAATTACGCATCTATTCCTCAACAGTGGAACATATGAAGCCCCTGACACCAAAGGGGCACACACAAGACACAGCTATGGCACAAATATTAAACTAGTGGATCTGGAATTGGTAATGAGTATGCAAAGACTTGGAGAGCCTCATTGTGACCATGTGTTGCTCATTTCCATTTCAGAACGGCAGAATAGCCAGCAACGGTGTAACCATGTAATCATTTAAATACTATTGAGTAGAATTCAGCTCATGGTTGAGCTCAGTGTGATATTTGTGCCTAAGAGTAGACCGCTAACAATATCCTAAACTGTTGATTTAAATGTTACTCAACAATATTAATGTAATTTATGCAACCACTTTTCATGCATGAGTACAGTATTTAGTGCAGATGGCATACACTCCTTACTAATTTTGTGTCAAAAATAATACCCCCAAAAAACGTTCTGTACGGCCACGAATATGTTTCCACAAACAAGGCAGTTGGGATACAGTATTGAGACTAATTATATTTCTGTTAGAGTAACGGTATACTGTATGTATCTGGTGCAAGTTCCAACCTAGCGATTTGTACTGCTAAGCACTCAGTCCAAATCTCTCTAGCACAAAGAATAAAATTCATTAAGTTTGGGTAGTTTTATAGATGTTCAAATTCCCAGATATTTAAGATTTTCCTTACTTAATTTATTTTACCAGCAAAAAAATATGGCAGTCAAAACCTAATTTATGTTGTCATTATAACACTAAGATGCATATTCTAATAGGACTTATGACCAGAAATGGCTTTAGTTAATTAAATTACTAATAATTAATAATTAACAATTAATAATAATAATAATAATAATAATAATAATAATAACAATTCTAAGTTCATCAAAAGGTAGATGACCTCCAAATCCTGAATAGATTAAGCTAGTTTGACAGAAAGTAAACAGAATTTTTAAAAGAAAAATTTAAAGATGGAAAAACATAATTCAGAAACAAATAAGATTTAAGACGCAAGAACCCTTCAGATGCAAACATATTTTAGAATAAAAAATAAAGACATCAGAAATTTATATATATAAAAGCGAAGAAAAATCGAAACCAAAAAGATTCTGAAAATAAAACATTTTCTCAAAGCATAAAATCATAGATGCAAAAAAAATCCCAGAGACAAAACAAATTTCAGAAGCAAAAAAAAAAAGATTTCTGCAATAAAACACGCCAAACTTGACACCAAATGCATTGACAGGGAAGGTCCTAGTTTACCCTTTCTTGTTAATAATTTACATGCAGAAAATCCTTTAAAATATACTTCAACTACAAGAAACAAAGTATAGGACGAAAACTATTTTAGACATATGATCATGCTGTGACTTTGATCTTCTTTGGAAACAGATATTGTTTCAAAATCAGTTCATCTGTTGGTTCCAATTATATTTCCCTATAATTCTACAAACATTCAATCACAAGAAAGAAACTGACTTTTGCATGTTGATGTCAGATATTTCTTTTCAGCTCTTGCTGTTCTGCTCAATACTCCATCTGTTTGTTTTTTTGTAGTGTTGATTTTGTGACTCTGTGGCTAAGAGCACAACCCAGCCCTGATCGATCCACTTCACACTGATGTGAAAAAGTTGAAGCTAACTTTGTAAACTCTGATATCTCCCGTAAATCCTGAATGCAACAAACACAAGAGGTCTTGTTTGGATAAAAACTCAAGCTAAATATATATTTAGGTGGAAAATCTCTCACTTTCTCACTCTTTTTTTTCTCTCAACAAGCTGTCAAATGATAATCAGGGCAGAATTACTGACATTTCTCTTGAGTAAGTAGCTCATCTCTTCCTTTGACAGGATGAACAGAAACAGGAGCACAGAACCGTATCAGAAAAACAGCAGTGATCCTCAGGGCAGGTGTGAATAACTAATCTGCTGCTGGATAGATAAATCCGGACAAATCTGGCAGAAGGTTGTTTGTGCTTCGGGGAAGCCCAAACATAAATTGTGAAAACTCATATGTGAGCGAGTCAAGGGAAATTTCTATACAGCTTACAAGAAGTACGCATAAAGCACTTAATGAGAGCAAGGTGTGTGAAATGCTCCTTAAAGACACTAGTGACTAACACATTTCAACAGGCATCAGGGACTTGGCCATTGGCAAGTCTTTTAAGTCTAAGAATGAATGTGACTCTCATTCCCAATCCCAGTGAGGAGACACACACATTTCCATTTCCTGCGCTTACTCATTTGCCACATCTTTCCAAAGCGATTTATATGGGGCTTAAGATTAAGGGAGAAACAGTAGCTCAGTGGCACTACGGATGGAAATGATGTTGTTTAAGTCAATTATTTTCAGATGCACCTCATCTTTCTTACATCACACCTTTTCTTACATTATAGTGTAACGAAATCCAGCAACTTTTAATCCTGAACCACTTAGGCCTTTGCTCTTGGTTAAGATTTTACTTCTTTAATGGATTTTACTTCTTTCCTGGATAAAACCTAAGACAAATTAACACATTTAATTGCAAAACATTACAATCACTAATTATGGTTAGAAAAGTTTAAATGTGAGAGAAAAAAAAAGAAAAGTTAACATTTTCTCTTCCTCTTGCAATAAGATGCTAGTGTCTACCTAAAGGACATTAATGGCAGCTCCTCCCAAGACTTTGGTATAAAGCCCATATAAAGTCTTAATACTGCTATGAACGATATTTGTTTTAATGGACACAGGAGCATTTTAGGCCAAAATTGTTTTGTACCACGCCAATAAATGTGTTATTAAATTGATGTTAACTAAATATACTGGATGTCCAATACTAAATCAAACACACTGAATCTTTTTCACACTGATGAACTCAAATTGTACTCTTTCAAATGAGAAAATCATGACAAAGATGAAAAGATGGCAGGGCTTCCAGTTACTGGATACAATACAATAGTCACACTATCCAGATTCACATTCTGATTGGCTCATCTGTTTGATCATCGTTATTGTACTCTTATTTTAAAACCGAGAGCTTTTTGCACATACTGTGTAAAGGCTGGCAGGTCTGTGCATCTTTTACCTGGAATTGTAAATATAGTGCACCTTTAAAGTGATTTAAAGTATTGGCAATAATATAAGGACACTTTATATATATGGACACTTTCAAGTAAATATTCAGCTTCTAAACATGGCATTGGCATTTAGGTGAATGTATATGTGTATGTATGTGTATATGTTTTGTACCTGTTTCGGTGTCAATACGAGAGCTAAATGAGCCTGGAACGTGCTGCGTCTGTCTGTGATTGCCTCACCATGTTTAATCTCTGGGAGCTCCTCATCTGAATCCACCACACACAAACACACAGACACACAGACACATTTTCTCTGAGGTTATAGACAATAACCTCCCCATAGAGCGCTCTCTAAAGAAGGTAATTTAAAGTAAATTTTCTGGAGTTACATCAAACTCAAATGATGCAAATGTTAATCAGAATGCACATTCAAATTCAAATGCTGGCGTAAGGACCTGACATACCCACGGAGGAGACAGAGACAAGGTTTGTCTGCTCAGTGCTGAGCCTCAAGATGCTGTAATCTGGAATTTCACTCTCATCCCAGTCATCATCCTGTTCCTCTGTCATCTTTGCATGCCGGGGCTCCAGTCCGTCTGCTAACAAAACAGAAAGTGGGTAATGATACACCATGCTCTGGAATAATGATCTAATTATCATTAGCCAACAACACAGAATTCCATCTGATTCAACATAGACGTATCTTCCACGTTTTATTTAGGCATGTAATTGATGCACTTCAATCAGTGCCTGCAATCTCAAAAGAATGGCAAGAGGCAAAAAAAGGTCAAAGACCTGGGTCCTGTTGAGACTGAGAGACTGATTTTATTGTTCTTCTACCATGATCATGCTAATCAGCCCCACTACTCATGACCCTTCGCAGTTTATTCCTTGGTGAAAAAGATAAAATTACAGTATGGCAATTACTTTGATTGTGTTTATTATACAATTGTAAGATTTCCAAAAGTTTGAATTCTGATGTACAATTTAGCATTGAATGGATAAAATTTATAGTTTCCTTTATTCACACTTGAGACAGTGGTGGTCATGTTTTGTGCCCACGGGAAGGCTCAGGTTTGTGCCCAATGCCCCACACAACAGAGAATAAGAGAGTGGCATGAGGAAGGGCATTTGGGGTAAAACCTGTGCTAAAACCAAATGTACGAATCAGATGATTCATGGTGGTGACCCCTAATGGGAGCAGCCCAAAAAACTACAGTATATTATTCCTATACAGTATTTGTAATTCTCTCATGAATCAATACCTTTTACCTGGGCTTAATACATGGCCTGACCAAAAGAAACAGTCACATTTTTAGAAGAGTCAAATTATTGGCATGCATCAAGCAAATAAAACAACTAGTGAGACGAATAGTGCTGAATCGTTAACCTGGCAAAAGTAATGTGGTCAGAAAAAAAAATTAATGATTGCGATGGAAAATCACTTAAACATTTTGCATCATATAAAAATCATCAGTGGAAAAATCACAGTTATGTTTAATAGTGAAAGTAAGAGCATTTCCACAAGCATTATGGGACAAGAACTCACAGAACTGGGACTAATCAGCTATATGGCTTTTTGGAAAAAAGGCTTTAAATTGCTAAGGAGCATAAAGACTGGTAAAAGGTCATGTGGTTTGATGAGTCCGGATTGACCCTATTCCATTGTGATGAGAATGTCATTGTAAGAAGGGAAATGCATAGTGGCCACTGTACAAGCCTCTGTAAGCAGTGTTATAATCTGGGGTTGCTTCAGTTGATCAGGTGTAGGCTCAGCAACGTTATGTGGCAATAAAATTAAATCAGGTTATGAATATACTGAACTGACATATACATATCAATGTGTATGTCAATGGATTCACTAAGGCACAGGCAAATTCCAGACTGTGAAATAGTGGCTTTGGGAGCATGAGGGATAATTCTCACACAGGAATTGACCACCACATTGAACTCCATAATCAAAGGTTGGATTTTTTTACGGTTTTTGGACTACATAGTGTATCTCATTATACTTAGAACTGCTCCTGAGAGCCAATCAAAACTAACTAAATACTCAGAGCTTAGACATTCCTTCAGAACAGTAGGAGGACCGCTTCTGTCAGCCAAACAAAAAGGGGAAGACAGTAAACAGGCAAAGTGATAAGAGAAACCAATCACTATCTATCCAAGTAAAATGGTAACACTTTGGCTGAAATAAATTTTTTGCCATTTTTGCTGTGCTTTCATTTGAGGAAAATCAAACAGTCATACTTTGTTTAGTCAACTGAATCGATTCTCACCATCTCTAATTTGAATTCCCACTTGAAAGGGCAAGATCATTAAAAAATATAGTCAGAGGGTAAGTTACAAGCCCCTGATAACTGATTCGGTTTAAAATACTGATTTGAGTTGATTAACTCAACAGAGTAGACATGAAAGAGAAAAAAACGACTCAAGTGACTAACCTATTAAACTATTTTGATGACTGAGTAGAAGAGATAATCACTATGCACTTATGTAAACACTGTAGTGCTTCTCTCTGGTACACAGTATTTATGGTTTCAAGCTGTTTGACCTAAAAGGAACAATGATTTCAAATGAAATGCAGTCAAATGTATAGGTTTGCTATAAGGAATGTTTGTTTTTTTTTTCTGCGAAGAGATGTTTAAGTGGAGGGTGTCAGATGTCCCAGTCGTTGGGTGGGTGTTGCAGTTGCAGAAAGCACCCTTCTGAACTACCACTTCTCCTAGCATCCTTATGTGTTAACAAAAAAAAAATGAACTGCTCTAAGACATAACTATCTTGAGCTGACTGCTCATTTCATGATAATTAACGGCCTTGAGAGCACTCTGTTCATGTCACAAAAAGGCCAAAATGTGTGTGTTAATGCTCCAGCTGAAATGACCCTCCGATAATGCTTTTTTTTTTTCATTTAAATTTTTTTCAAGCTCCTTCTGTTTCACTTCCATTCTAAACAAGCCATGTCAGTGTCGATGTAAATGAGCCTCTGTGGAGCCATGCTCCTCCAGTGAACAGCAGAGTTAAACAAGTCGGGGAGGATGATCTTTCCTTATATAAGGTCAAAACAGGCCTAATTGGCTTGTTTAAGCCTGGACCACATTTTCACATTTGTTTTGTTTGTATACTGTATGCACAATAGATGCATCTGAATGTCTAAAAATTACTAAAAAGTGAAATTTGTATAACAGGTCTACTTTAAAACCATGATCCAATGTTTAAATAAAATCTTACAAATATTCACTAATCTGTTACTATACTAAAATGCAACATGAGGCATGATTATTCTTATTTCCTTTTTTGATGATATGGACAAAAGCTAGTTTTTTATTCACCACTGACATTCCCAATCAAAGACTGGAAGAGACTGCTTCCTCTGCAATCTGAAACAGCCAATTAGAGTTTACATTGTGCCAGTCTCTGAAAAGCCGGTTCAGTGGCACATTTGTCCTGCTCCGCAAAGTGGAGCGAGGACAACAGGCACATTGGACAGTGTTCTGGTATTTGAGATACAATATTAGTTACAGTACTTATGCTTTAATATGGGCTGTTTTTATTGACCCACTAATTTGGCATGCTTTTGTCAGGGGGATCTGGCAACCCTCTTGACCACAGTGCAAGCATATGAGAGAGCGAGAGCGGGTGAGTGAGAGAAAGCGCAAGCAAAAATAGAATTTATGTTTAAAAAATGGCAGTGGCGGTAAAACTTCTCACATGTGCTGAATTGTAGGAAGGAATCCTGACAGATCACGGAATAATTCTTGTCCCTTACAACACCATACTAGAAGAAATGCGGGCATTATAAGACATGGGGAAACTAATCAATCGATGTTTCAAGATGCATTAATAAATCATTTCATAAGTTTCATTACTGAATCATATTTTCAAGAGATTTTCATTCTTGCAATATATTTACCAATCGGCAGAGACCATTAAATAATTCACCCAAAATGAATTGGGTTTAATCAGACCAATGTGACCGATTATCAAAACACTCACAGAAGCCCTTCATGAATTCTTACTTACATCATACAGTGTTGTTAGGTAGCAATATTTAATCAGAAGATAATCTTTTGTGACCTAAATATTACCTGGGTTAAGATTGAATGTAAAATTAATATCAAATAATACTGAGGCTATGAATTAACTATCTACAGTACATAGTAATTAAATATCAAAAGACACAAAACATCTTCATGCATGTAGAGCTGGGACTATATCCCTTGAGGACACTTGTAACACTAAAATCACATTAAAGAAAATAGGCTGAAGCAAAGCAATTTCTGCAGTTAAATCATAGTTAATTATCGGTTGTCAAATTCATGCTTCAGTAACCTATGACCATCTCCCATTCCCAGTCCAACCTCACCCACTCCTGCCAGTGCCGTATTTGAATATTCATAACCTTACAAGTCGATCCTTTTGATCTCTTGGGGAGTGCGGCACACAACAGCCCGCTGATAGTGGCATCTCATTAGGTATAGGGTTTACTTTATGGAAAGTGCAGTGCCATTTTTCATGACAGTGGCATAATTATGTACTTTCAATTTAGCATGGATACTGAAAAAAAAAAAATACTGCAACGCTGACTGCTCAGGTAATCCGATCTTCCTGTCACAGTCAGATACTTAAGGGTATTATTAGGATAGTTAGATATCGAGCACTGCATAAAAGGCCACATGCAGCTTGTCTTAATGGCTCATTAAAACCATGTTCCAGAGTAACACAGCATGGATGACAACCAAAAACACTGTAGAGAAACATTGTTGTTACATAAATGCCAAACATTATGGGAAGAACAGTTAGCCCATGATAGAATGTATGAATATGGATATTTTTTCATTTATTTGTTATGACTTCTAATTACAGATATATATAAAAGATGCATGACAATTTGTACCAAAAGCATTCAAAAATGTCTGTCACGCATATCTCAGGAGTTCAACATTTTGCTATGTATAACCCCACCCCACTGATTAGTTTTATATAACAGCATTTCCCCAATTGTTGATCTTGTTACCATGGTTGATGTAAACAAGGACTGGTAGCTCAGTGGTTATAGCATTGGACTACAGTTCGGAAGA
The DNA here is from genome assembly GCA_028570985.1 of Heterobranchus longifilis. Taxonomy (NCBI): domain Eukaryota; kingdom Metazoa; phylum Chordata; class Actinopteri; order Siluriformes; family Clariidae; genus Heterobranchus; species Heterobranchus longifilis. The sequence continues at coordinate 2,658,698 of JAOVVB010000018.1, read as the reverse complement.
TCCCAGGTTCAAACCCCACAACCACCAAGTTGCCACTCTTGGGCCCTTGAGCAAGGCCCTTAACCCTCAACTGCTCAGATGTATAATGAGATAAAAATGTAAGTCGCTCTGGATAAGAGCGTCTGCCAAATGCCTAAATGTAAATCTAACAGTGTTGTCATGAACAGCAAGGGTATTATGTGTTTGTCATGTGAGAAACAGAAATTTTCTAATTCTATCCCGACTATTAATACAAATGCTAATGCTTATATTCTTAGCCAATAAAAACACATTGCACTGGACAATTACACGATTAGTCAGCTGCATTTTTGTCATTAATTCTTATATTAACAGTTTATATAAAAACATGACTTTGTGATTCTGGACACATGCTGCTTTGTAGAAGTGTCTACAGCAGTGGTCTGCATGTTGGCCGTATGCAAATCAGGAGCAGATCAGTTACACTGGAGTTCATGAGGGATTTAAGATTGGATATGGAGGAAATGTGGAATCTTGTTGTAGTTACACACACAAAGAACTTCGGTCTTTTGAATATGAGATGCATTTCAAGTATCCGGCTGTAGCCGGTTTTCTTCTCATGTCTGCAAGACGATCCATTACTCCTGGCAGGTGAGCTGTGTTACAGCCTGAGGCACTAATGATATTTACTCTTCGGTTCCTTATTTTGCTCTCTCCCTCTCATTCACTTCACCTGCCCAACACCCCCCCCCCACACACACACACACCCATTTCCTTTGCTCTTGGGTGGAACGGAAGCTCCTAGGTTCTTTGATGGAGACATCCAGAGTCCAGAGGGTTTTAACCCGCCTCCTTCCATGCACCGCACATTCCTCCACATCTGTTCTCTTGTCATCGAGTGTATCTATGAGCTCTGCTTTTCCTCCTCATTCACTGCAATGTCCCATGCAAACATGTCGGGCATGTTTTCTTTTTCCCCACTGTGTAATGCGCTCCTGCTTTTCCCTCCCGGTCTTTGATGCCACCTGGGGATTTGAGGAAGCATTAAGTGTCATTAACGGCAGCTCCGTTTATATCACCTGCCAAATCCTGGCTGAATAAGAAATGAATGGGCTTCATTCAGGTGGAATGTGTTTCTCTTTCTCTTCTTCTTCTTTTTCTTAATAAGTTTTAAAATTGGATTTTAGGTTAGAAATCTTCCCTCCCAAACATCCAGATGGAATTTGAATCCTGCCATTTAGTGATCCAGCAAACTCACACTCTGGAACTACACATGCGTTATCAAGCATTACAAACACACTTTCCCTCTTTCATTCATTCATTAATTCATTAATTCTGTATACCGCTTATCCTGTACTGGGTCGCAGGAGGCCTGGAGCCTGATCCAGTGGACTCGGTTCGGGTACACCCTGGACAAGGTGCTTATCCATCGTAGGGCACAAGAACACACTCACACACTACGGGCAGTTGGGAACTGACAATTAGCTTGTTTTTGGACTCCAATCTGCATATCTTAGGACTGTAGGAGGAAACCGAAGGAAGCCCACCAAGCATGGGGAGAACATGCACACAGGAGTCCCTGGACTGTGGAGGTGCGAGACCACATTGCAAACCGCTTTTGCTACCTTTGACACATTGTTACTCACTGTCTATTCACTATATAGTGCACTATTCAGAAGGCAACATTTTGTAGCTCCTGTTGAGGCTTGCCACAGCGGACCATCCGATCCGTTCAATAACTTAGTACAGGTTAAATGCCAGATGCCCTTTCAGGCGCAACCCTGCCATTTTATCCAGGATTGGGACCAGCACTGCATCCAGTGGCTGGGGTTTGGGTGGGAATCGAATAAAAAAATACACACTTTAAGTTCATTCTGTTCATTCTCGTACATTTTTTTATTGCACTCATCTTTCTTTTTTTCTTGTCTACAATGAACATGTAAAATCTTCTGTCTTATTACAACTATATTTGAGAAATTATGAGACGTATACCTTGTTCAGGTTGTACCTTCTTCTTCTTAATATAAACTTTCCAACATCTAAAATGCAAACAGGTAGAATAATTGTAACTATTCCTGATAATCATTCGAGCCATATCATGCAGCCCTGCAATACACTGTCATATCGATATCTCGTGGCGACCCTACTCGCTTTTCCCCGAGCACATCATCTTGTCATCGAGTGGCGTCGCGCTCTTCCTGCTAATCCCTCGGCTCTAATGGGACTCACTTTGCCAAACACGATTGGTTTGAGGACAGTCCAGCGATGCCATAAAGCCCCCTTTGTGTTTCTGAAGAATAGGGTGTGACGATTCAGCCGAGTCCCATACACAAGGAGGAATCTGTACAATGCAAGCACACACTCAAGTCGGCCCAGGAATTCAATCGCAGCCTGCTCACACGTACACATGACTTAGAGATACAGAAAAACTTACTTAACTCTATCTGTTTTGACCCAAAAGTGGAATAATATGATGAAATACTTTTCTTTTAGCAAACTGCATGCGTCTAAATCCACAGCTGACTCACCTCTTCACTAAATACTTAAGCAAGAACTTAATCTACACAATTTATTTAATTTCATGAATTCGTTAATTCTTAATTCTTAGTTCTGTTTAAGGGCAGTGTGTAATGATGATCTAAAGTGGCACCTACAAGGTTCAATTTATATGTAAGAACTATGAGATCACACTTCCTTAAGGTGCACATCAACCCGCAATACATACACACACACACACACATCGGCCACCTTTGTTCCTTTAACGGGAACAAGAATATCGCTATGGCAATGAGGTCACCGTCCTCTTTGTCTCTTTCCCCGCTGTCTGTAAGCTGTTGTTACGGGTGAAACCTTATGCTACTACTTTTGTCCTGGCCGCGTTGTTAGCGCACCTTTGTTGACTTCTCCTTTCCACTTTGCCTTAGTCACGTCCCCTTGAGTATTTTCCATGTTACTTACTTTCTTCAGTCCAGGTGCTTTCTTTAATATAAGTTAGTTTTTCCTTTGTTAAAGTTACTTTGTTAAATTACTTCCTAAGGGCTGTTCCAATACTTTCCGGGTGAAGCAAATTGGCATCAAATTAATATAAGATTTTAGGGGACGAATTTACCCAGAAGGCACCTGGGCTGTGATTTAACATTGATTCCTTAGAAAGAAAAAAAATTTATTACACATTACCAGTCAAAAGCCTTTACTGTAAGACAAGTGTGTCTCCATCTGTATGTCTCTGTAAAGCAACAAATCCAAACGAACGGCTAAATTGATTCCTCCAACCAAACCTATGCCCTGTGTGGTCCAGCAAAATTAATAAACAAATTTACAGTATATATTAATAAAATAAAAAAATATTTTTTAATAAATAATGGCATATGAATGCCCCAATTTAAGAATTTTTATCTGTGAAAAAATGACATTTTGCTAAAACATTTGTCTCATATACAAAACATTTTTGGGATACGAGCAATATCCAGTAATGCCAGTCGAGTGTACATATTTTTTGTGCAGGATTTTGTGAAGACATAAAACCATGGGTCTCAAGAATGTTATCAAGGATGGTAGCAAGAAGAAAAGGGAGTCAGTTTAAATTTTAAATGTCTATTTATTTCATATTTTACTTCATCTTTTTTAAATGTTTTGATTCACAATATGACATTTTGCCTCAAGAACTCTCTCCGGAACAAATTACATTAGTATGCTGAGGTACCGCTGTATCTTCATCAATTAAGTGAACATTAATCACCGGCTACACACTAGCAAACCGGTGACATCAACACACTAGCAGATGCAGCACACACCTCTGAAAATAAAAATCAATGTTGGCCGTAATAGAAAGGCACTGGAACATCAGTGGCCAAGCAGGAAAAAGAACATGGGGCCAAGCAGGAAAAAGAGCCCAGGGCCTCCAGACTGTCCTCCAAACACAGAGGAGATCACACAGATCACAATCCGATCAAGAACCCACGAGAAACATGGACAACCAAGTCTGATCTACAGAGGCCAGACCCCACAGCCCACAGGACCCAAAGAATCCACTGCCAATGTCTTGCTGCCAGATACCACAGCACACCCCCAGAAGCCCTGCGGGCCCGAGCTGACCCGTTGACACAAGGGAAACCCAAAACCTAGGTGTTTTGAATGTTAATTGTATTGAAGTTATTGCTGATCAGTTATTAACAAAGTAGCTAATGAGCAATCAGACCTAAGTATGCCGAGAGTATAAATCATGGAGAAATCTACTGCTGAGGTTAAGCATGTGGTGTAGGAAATATGTGCAGCTTCTTCTGTGTTCTAATTAGTAATAAAATTCAGAGCAGAAGCACAATTTCAGATCCGGAAAACATTCGACTGGCGCCGATCTGGTGTTGTTGTTTTCTGAATTATACTGGATTATTATAGAGGAATTATAATGTAGGAAAATGGCAGTGTGACATCTGCTTATTGTCATGTTCAGCATGTGAAGTGAGAGGAGACTAAACCAGAGTCCAAGGCAGATGGGAATCATTAGCGATCACTTTGATTACCAAAGCCCAAACACGCAATTCTGAGTCTCTACTAATATGAAATATAATTTGCTATGTCATCGTTAAAGACTTTTCCAGGTCCCACATACACGTAAACACACATATTCTAACTGGCGGGTTGTGATGGACAGTTGGCCGAGCGCTTATGCTGCTAGTATCCACGATAGCGTGATAATATAACATGGAGTATATATTCAGTTATTTGTCATTGCCGTTAATATGTGTAAGGGTTAAACCAACTGTTGATATGGTTGTTTTTATATGTTTGTTTATTTGTAAACTACATGTATAAAGTGGACCAGGATAATTTGGGGTAAATCACAGTGGCATGATGATATACAATATTTCCAACACAACTTTTGCCAAAAGTATGAGAACAAAAAATATAAACTGAAAAGTCAGTAATAAGAGATATAAGCAAAAGCATGCTATTAACAAAACTAAAATATTGTTAAAAAAAATATATATATATATATATATTCTAGGAAGGACAAACTTACCCAAACAAGTCAGTGTGAACCTACCAAGCTGAATTAATGGCTTAAAAGCTAGTTTGACCAAAAAATAAACCTATTCTTGCTTGTGTTGAGAGTCCAAAACATGTAGCCTATCTGTTAAGTCTGCTGATTGGGATAATAAGCCACACCCACTTTCCATCCATTTGGGCTACAGTACGCTGGAACTCAATTGCTTATCAAATTCTTGTTTACTAGGAAGACTCTATCGGCCCTGCCTTATGTCCAGACCAGTGTGGCTTGATATGACGAACACACTCCTGGGGTCAATATCAGGTGTTAATTATTAAGAGACCAGACCAAACAACTCTAATCATTAATTAAAGATCAAGCATTCTTGTCAGTTTTTTCAGACCTTCAGACATGACTGCAGCATGACTCAGGGCCAAGAGAGGAAAACAGTGGGAGTGAGGGATCTGTCTGGAGCCAGAGTTTTGATAATATCATTGGTCCTCTGATCGCCGTGTTTACCTCCCTCCCTGACCCGGGTTACTCCTGATAGCCATCGCTCAACTGACAGATCGGGGGAAAATGCTTTATGTTTCATGCCGAGGAATGTAATGTGGAAGTCGGGGAGTGTAGCAGGAAGAGATTAACGTTCTTTCACTTTGAGATTCCCAAAGGAACACCATGCACATCACTCTCTGCAAGCTCCCTCCTTCTTTCAGTGCAGATATGCTACAGAAATGCTTAGTTACACCAATCTGAAAAGCAGTGCAAATACATGAAATAATAATAATAATAATTAAAAAAAAAACATAAATATTATAACAGAATTTTAACCTATACCCTTTTAGGGTCCAGCAGAAGGTATCATCAATGTTGCCAAATTGAAGATGTTGTCTCTAGAGCTGGCAACTTAAAGTTCTTTCAAAAAAACAAATCCTAGCAACAAATCTAGTGACTTTACTTGATACAGCTGCCCAGCTTGATCAGACCAATTACTATGATTCCTATGAGCCAATCGTTTGTCCCCATTTAATGCAAATTAATATATGATGTTATTTGCGGGCATAGGTGGCTCATTGGTACACTTTGGCCTGCCATGTGGAAGGCCTGGGCTTGATTTCCAACCAACGCCCCACCCCAACCAATAGGTTGCAGGCCATCCTTAGTACCGTTCCCAAATCCAAATAAACTGGGCAGGGAGCATCAGGAAAGGCATCTGGCATTAAAAACCTGTGCGTGGTTAAATGTGAGGATTAAATGGTTATCTTTGGCAACCCCCTTAATGAGAGCAGGCAAAAAGAACACCAACAGTATGTGATATTATCTGGTGACTTCTGCCACCAGATCAAGTATGAACTACTGATTCTTTGAGACATTCTCCTGATACAAGTTAACACTGGATATCACCCCATTAAATTAAACAGCATTACAGAAAGACTGTTTCCATTACTGAATGAAAAGCAGTACACTTAAAGTATTGTCTGAAAGCAGTACTTTAGCTAAAGCAGAGATTCTGTAGTTACTGAGGAAGATATCTGGCAAATTCAGTTTATTTCAATTCAATTCAATTTTATTTGTATAGAGCTTTTAATAATTGACATTGTCGCAAAGCAGCTTGACATAAAAAATTAAGTTTATATGAAATTTGAATGCGTATGAATCAAAGTAATAAGATTGTCCCTGATTAGCAAGCCGAGGATGACGGCGACAATGGCAAGGAAAAACTCCCCTGAAATAGAAATAGAAATGGCCTGTCTATCAGTATAATTCGCCCAAAATCTTACTGGTAGTCCAGATTGTCACGTCATAGCAAGGAAGTCTGGGTCAGTGTTGCACAACAAGTGAGAGTCAACATAGTTTGTGTGTAATAGGTTAAACTTAGAACTTTGTGGGGAAAAAAGCCTTTGTAGGATGCTTGAAAAAATCTCCAGTCTGTGGGGCGACCGTGGTGCTCAAACCCACAAACTACTGAACTGCATCAAAACCAATTTCTAAATATTAACATTTCTTCTAGTAACTGATATTTCCGCAATTTCTACATGGTCATGTAAAAATTAAAACCATGGCAACTTTTCCCGCCACATTGCCTTCATCGGTTTTTAGCAAACTTGTAGGGTAAGAATTAACTGTAATTCATATTCACATAAAATTATTGTAGGTATAAAACAGGTTAACAAGTTTTAAAGAGGACCTATTATGCAAAATTCACTTCATTCAGTCATTTTTAGACATTTAGAGATGTCTCCAATGTGTGTTTATGAGCAAAAATGTGAAAAAGAAAAAGATTTTATGTACTGGCTAGAGTTTGAACATTCTCCCTGTAATGTCATCTCATCTTGGAAAAGTGAAGTGGAATGCATGGACCTTAAAAGAATTGTGGGTTAATGTGTCACCAAATTTTGTATGGGATATGTCTGTCTGCTAGAACTGTAAATGCAGTCATCCACCAACACCACTTGGTTGGGAGTTATTGTCACATCCCTTTACAGTCTTGACCTCACTTCAAGCCATTTCCACATTTTTTGGGCCATTAAAGGAATTCCTGGGAGGCCAGTGTTTCGGACATGAAGCAGGCAGCCCGATCATGTCTCCGGTGTGCTGAGAAAACGTTCTACCATCATGTTATTCAAGAGAAATAAAGGGTGTTTTTACTCTCTTAACTGTGTTCTGTTGTTGTGCACAATCAGAAGTCCCAGTTTGACTTGAACACCCCTCGTAGATTGAAACAATGTGTTTGAAACAGAGGGGCTATTTTAGCTGGGGTGCTAACCCACACTTTGGGGGAGCTATGAGACCTGTGTTAACTTACTTATAAATAGTAAAATATGGGACCTTTAAAGTCCATTCTATACAGTATACAGTCATCTCACCCTACTGACAAGCCATGCAGTGCTCATTTAAAACAGGCTGAAACAGTTAGCATAACATCAAATACAAGACAGAAGAGCGTTCAAATGGTAAAGTGGTTTATACCCTACAGATCCCCAAACTGCCTTGCTGCCCAACAAGACTCAACAAGGGCCTGAGGAGCACTACTTTACGAGAGGCACTTTGAAGGTGCTTTATTTTCCTTCTCCTTCTAATTAGCCCTTCACCAAAAATAATGGAGCATACAGAAGGGCTTTGTTGGGGATGCAGAGCCTATGCCGAATCGTGCTCCAGTTTAGCTGAATGTACCTCGTATTCTAGTCTGTAAAAAATAGACTGTCGGCCGTTATTAGGCTTTTCAATAGTTTAATTTGAACAGGATCTTGTCTGTAATTATAGCAGCTGCCCAGGTCAAACTAATCCAGCTTAAATAGAGCTTGCTAATACATTTACTCCGAAGATATCCTGTTTTTGCCTGTAGACGCACCTGTCACCTGCGGCTCTGTTTCTCAAACATCTTGTTTACACAGTGCGCAGGATTTAATGTATTGTATTGTGTTGTATCATTGGACTTGCTTCTACGTGTATGGATTTGATTTTGTATGCCGTCACGTGGTATCGTTATCCTTGCTATATCCGACTATACATTTTGTAACTAGGTTGGCTGAACAAAAGGGTTTCCAGTAAAGGCAACATGGTCTTTCAGAGGCATGCTGACCACACAAGGTGTGTCTTCAGGTGTATATTTGGAAATGAGATCGACTTCGAGTGGGTGTGTGCCGAAAATTGGCATGTGGGTGTAACTATGGCTTTATTCAGAGATCTTTTTACGTAGGAGGGAAGTGGTCAATGACATTCATATTGAGCAATGCTTAATCATGGGTGGAGTCGTCAAAGTGCATAATCTTCACTACTAATGCTAGCCAGATTAATGCTAATAACTCTTTAGGTGCAATCGTAACCCTACTTTTGATGGCTCATGTGCTGCTATTAAGAAAAGAATTTGATTTAATATATAGGCTTAAGAGCAAGCCTGTCTGTCCCCCTATTAGTGTATATGTTTTCATTACATTTGTAATAAATGGCATTTATTACAGTAGGAGTGAAACAGGAATGAAAAATAAAGATGAAGGTAGAGGCTTACAGAGGCTCAGCACCAGAGCAGCTCCTGTTTGTAATCTCTCTCGCCCCTTGGTCGGCAGTGTGTGGGTGGTCCCCACATACACACATTACAGGCCCAGCCTGATTTCACCCCCAAACTCTTAATTCGCTTGTCATGGTTTCCTCCACAGGCCAGACTGGTTAGCCATCACCACAGAACTGCCTCAATTACAATTAACAACAGCAGTTTGTGGTCACAGTGACAGAAAGGGAGAGACAGGGACTCCAAAGAGAGATGGATGGAGGAATGTGTGCAACTATGACACACAATTAGGCCTCAGCTTAGTCACAGCTTACAGCATGATGTTTCAATACATCTCAAGTCCACACAAAGGTTTCAACTGTCCCCTTTTCTTTCTTTGTCCACAGTCTGTTCTGCTGTATTCTGCCATTCATTATGACTTTTTCCATGCACTTTGGCGCTCTGAAAAGAAAAGGGTTTCAGGGACAGGATGGATTGGGGGTGGGGCGGAGGGTATGAGGTTCTTATTTATTATATTAAAGTATCGCAGTATGATTTTTTTTTCGCCTGATTTTTTTCTTTACAGCACTGTATGCACCTGCTTCTTAGCGTTGGAGTTAGCATCACTTGTGAAGCTAGATACTTTAAAGTCCCACAAATAAAAAAAGATATAATAATGAGCACCACATGGTTAAAATGTCCAGCACTGATAAAGCTTGCCATTTGACGAGGGCGTTCCAGTCAAACTGGGACTTGTGATGAACTTTCTCATGAATGAAGTCATAAAAACTGATTGATATTTACAGACGACTTCAAGCACAGTACGGTGATAAGACTCTTTATTAAGCCATATTAAAAGATTTGAACAGTGCAAATGTTTTAAAGAAATAAGTCTGTGAATGACGATCCCGGTCGAGGTGGCTCGGAGCCCACTGCAGTCGTTCCTGAGAAAAATCAGCGACTGGGACACCTGATCATTGAAAATCAACAGATAACTTTTTGTTTCCAACTTGTGGAAGAGACGCATCTGTCTGTCGGAACTGTACAGTACACACAATTATTCACATTACAGGACCGCTTCTGGGAGTTATTGCCACATCCCCTGCACAGTCCTGACCTCGCTTTAAGCCATTTCCTCATGTTTGGGCCATCAAAGGAGTTCTTGGGAGTCCATCGTTTAAGACGTGAAGCAAGCGATCATGGCTCTGGAGCACTGAGAAAACTTTCTACTTTGATGGTGTCCAAGCACTAGTCAAACACTGGGATAAGTCTATTAAGCTGCACGATCAAAAGTTTCGGGTTTATTTTGAACACCCCTTGTAGTTTAGTATATTAGCTAGTTTAAACTTAATCTGCATTTACAAATCTGGAAAACTCATTTCTATTCTTAGGTGACTACATCATGTCTAAATTGTGAACTGCATCAAAATAGATTTGATTTCTGCTCATCTTCTGCTCCTGTATTGGTTAGTCTTCTTTTAGAATAAACTATATTCTCACTAACTACTGTATGCCTTGTTAACACAAGCAGGTTTAGGGCTCATGTTCAGCTTCAGCTTTCCATACCAAGTCCATCTTCGCCTGCTTCTCACTCTCCTAATTCCTAGGACAGCTTTCACATTACTAATATTTTTCTGTATCCGAGTACACATACTGTGTTTACATACTCTCCTATACAGCAGGTGGCAGTGTGCAACTAGTTTGCTTTGCAAGTTGCCAATAAACATAAGTATAATTGAATTAATCGTTCACAGTGTGTCTACTAATATTGATATTTTTGGAGGCAATCAGCACCATTTGCAGTCAGACAGTGTTTATGATTATAAATATTATAAATAGTGGTCCACTTCGATGTTTTGGTATGTCTAGCTTTTACACCTGAGTCAAACCATGCCTGAGTACACAACATTTTCAATTGGACTAGAGTACGGTATGCTGTTCGCAATACTCAAACATACAGGACTTCGGAGACAAGTGTCCATGCCTGAGTCAGTAGTTCTAAAGCAGCCATAGTTAGCAACTCCGTAGACGTTGCCTTCTCCCATTTTGCAGTTTTTATGGAGGACCCTGTGGCTTGACCTGGACCCAGGGTGTTTTTTAGCGTAATTATAAAAGAGTGAAAATAAGCATACAAAACCATTTCACTAAATTTCCTCTTAAGTCTCCATATGTCAGCAACATTTTAATTTAAGTATTTGTTTATATTAGTACTTAGCCTACCAATCTTTCTTCAACGGACCCCCAGGTGTTCACCACCCCCCCTTACAAGCACACACAAACACACACACACTCACACAGGTTTTATAGCCTCCAGCTGGCCTCGTTCTTAAATGTGACACTGCACCTGTGCCCTTCCTCAGCTTGTGTTGAGTCTCAGATGGACAGTGATGGATTTTAGCCGATCCTGTGTAAGTGTGCACTGTACGTTTCTCCACGCATGCACACACGCACACACACACATCTGACATGTGTTTTCATTTTTGCACTGTATTGTAAATGTTTTACGTGCTTTGCTTCTGGAACTGCCGATAAATCACCGTAGACTTTTAAGCTGACTGTGCTCAGTAGTGATAAATGCACGCTTCATTCTCTGACTGTAGTAAAGTGAACACACACACACACACACACACACACACAAGATGTGAAGCTTCAGATGGCTGCACTTTATATGAAGCTGTTTATAAAGACATTGTAACACATTTTATAAAGAAAATAATCTATACACAGGAGAAGACAAATGTTATTTTAATAATATTGTAATC
>JAOVVB010000018.1:2635681-2646018 GCA_028570985.1 Heterobranchus longifilis | reverse complement strand
AGACATTATTATATGTTGTCCACATTTTAATTGGATGACTGGAATCATTATCTTGATGAAATATTATTTTAAAAGATAAACGTGGCCTTTTGACCTCTTGACCTCTTTGACAAAAAGCATTTAGGTTAACAAATGTCCTAGCAGAAGCTGTCAATCTTCCCCAAACCACCTGGACCACCCTCTTCAAAGCAGCCCTAAAGCATCACTGATCCATTGTCTTATTTCACAGCTGATTTGGGGGATTTTTTCCTTGTGGCACCACAACATGTCATTGATGTTCCTGCAGACAAAAGTTCAGATTAATTGTGCAGTTCTGGAAGGATGATCTTTGAGGGTGATCTTTAAAATGTATGGGCTTAATTGCAAATTTTTTATATTTATTTATTTGTTTGTTTATTTATTATATATTTATTTATTTATAATATTTATTTTATGTCCATAAACTGACTTGTGCAAGTTAACATGTATGGTGAAGGTGGTGGGTGCCAATAATTTTGAACATAACTATAGTTTACACAGAATTGTACACTGAGACTGGTGTGTATTTTCCTGCTTTCTAAAGAGTTTGGTGTGTAGTGTATGGTGTGATGATGGCATAACTTGACCAACAACTGTTTCCAATAACCAATCACTGATTATTATTATTATTATTATTGCCATTGTCCAATCACTGGTCACCATTGTTCCAACTGACCAATCATTGATCATTATCATTTACAATGACCAATCACTGATCTTCATTGTTCCCAATAATCATTGATTATTATTTCCATCATCCAATTATAGATCATCATTTTTCCCAATGACCAATCACTAGTCACACTTGTGACCTCTTTAAGGATGCATTAGCTGCTTTTCCATGAAAAGAGCAAACAGGAAGTTGTTCATTTCCTGTCAACAAATTTTCTTAAACACATTAGGAGCAAAGCAATTTGGCAACTACTGAGGGAAACAACAGGATGCTCGGTTCATCATTTTCTGTGTTGTATCTGAGTCTAGGTCATAACGGAGAAATGTGCTTGTGCAGACTATTCTGCATGAAAAATAAAAGTCCATCATTGACCTATCATCACTCACAAAACTGTTTGGTTTCATCTCCAGTATAAAAGGCGGCATTTTTAAAGCACCTTTAACTGAAGTTTCTGGTTTAAAATGTTGCCCGAAGATGAGTTTTGTAATAAAGTTTGGCATGTCACAAAGGGCGAGGTGTGTTTCCAGCAGATAGTACTATAAGGAATAACAGAAGTTCTCTTCAAATGTTTTGCTTTGTAGCTTCCAGTTAGACATGAAGTAGGAATCCTATAATAATTCCTGCAATTTATCCAGGTTTTAAAAAAATCTATTCAACACTATTGATATTTAAGCTTAACATGATTTCTTCTCGAGATTCCACATAGTAACTCCGGTGCATTTTCACCAAAGCCTTTAATGTTTGCTATGAGATTAGCGAGTAAGAACATGCAGAATTTTTCCTCATTAAAACATAAAAGATCCTGCCTCCAGCCCAGGAAAGCAGTCTGTTCATGTCGTCCATGGCGTGCGATCAAATGCGACTCCCCTATACCCTTCCTCAGCTCGCTCCATCCTTCCTTCCGCTACTTGCTATACTATTCATATTAGCAATATCAAGATGGTGTGACGGAGTTTTCTCTAATCTTTGGGATACTTATACATACAATGCTAATCATTTGAACAGACACTTCGGCAACTTTAGTTAAGCTAGTCAGCCAGTTACATTTAACCAGGTCTATTTAAATCAGCTAATTGGTAATATTGGTAAGGTTTTTGGGTGGCTGGAACGGATTATTTGCATTTACTGTACATTATTTCCTATGAGAAAATGTGTTTTACAATATGAAATTTCACCCTAAGAACTTGAATGGATTAAATTCATATGCCAATGTACTGCTGTGCAATCCTACAGTGTTAGGGTTACAATATTAATTTGCCTGATAGGAGCACTATTGGTGAGCGCCAAAATTTAATTATTCTGCTTTTTTTTTTATTATTATTATTCCACCCAACTGGACTACCTATGCTAAACTTCTCCCAGGTGTGTTTGAGCGTACGATATGTGAAGCCCAGCGACCCATCTACTGTAGGATGTCTTTAGATCTTTTATGACCTTGACCAGAATAGAGACCTGACTGATGAGAAACGCTAGGTTGTTTGTCAAGCCAAAGTATGTGAATAGTAGTGTAGATCTAATGTCATATGGTGAAGTCTGCAATCAGCTCAGCGAATGTAATTTGTTTAACATGTGTCACTCATCAAACTCTCAACGTTTATTAGAACATTTCAGCCCTGAGCTGGGTCCATAGCGATTTGGACTCACAGGTTCTTCAGAGTCCCAGAGCTCTATCAAAGCCAATCAGTTTTATTTACCATATCTTTGATACCACATAAGGGATCAGTTTGCACTGGGTTACAGTTGTTTGGATGAGAGTTGACGGCTGAAGTTATTGGTTTATACGTAGAGCGCAGCTCGAGCATTAAATGGGTTTGTGTGGCCTGAAACTCGGCACAGATGCTCTATATCTGGTGGCTCAGCTGTTCAACGGTGCCCTCGGATGCATCTATATATATTTGAAGTGACCTGACTCATGTGGTGAGCTTAAAGACTTAAAGTTTTTAGGCGGCATTCATATGGCACAGGACTTCATTTTCTTTTTTCAGTAAAATTGCTCTAAAAAATAAAAGAGATATTAGTAAGCATTCCAGACTCCAGGTTTGCTCCTTCAGTAGTGCAATAGCCACCTTGTAGAAGCATTCAAACTATGAAATGCAAGTGGTTCAAGTCCAATCAGGACTATGCAAAATGACAGAACACAGTTATGACAGTAAAAACTACCTTTATTTCTCTATATAATCCCCTGCTACACTTATGCACTTATCCCAGTGTTTGGATACCATCAAGGTAGAACGTTTTCTCAGTATACCCGAGCCATGATCGGAAACATCTGAAACCCTGACTCCCAGGAACTCAATGGCCCAAACATATGGAAATGGCTTGGAGCGAGGTCAGGACTGTACGGGGGATGTGGCAATAACTCCCAGCCAAGTACCTGTAATGTGCAAGTGGTGTTGGTGAATGATTTTGTGTAGAGTTCTCAGAGACAGATGCGTCTCCTCCGCAAGTTATCTGTTGATTTTCCAGGATCAGGGATTTTACTCGCAGAATGTTCACGGAAACGACTGTGCTGGTCATTTACAGATCTATGGTTGTTAAAAAGTTTGCAGCTTTCACGTTTTACTGCGGCTAAGAGTGTCATCACCATACTGTACTTGAGGTCTTCTGTAAATGCCAATTGGTCCCAGGTTGACTTCAATGCCTCTTGTATATTTGGTATTTTTTTTGTTCCACATACATAATCATACAGTACAAAGTATGTATAGTATGTAGAGGTAAAATATTTATTTAACTGTATTGGTTTCTTCTGAAAGTCGGTTCTGAACAGTTATTTTATAGAAAGCTGAACAATTACACATTATCCAACCCTGGAATATCTATAAGAATTGCAACCACAGAAGCTCTGAAGCTGTAGATGCTTTTCCACCACCAAGCTTCAGCTCTGGGTTTATTTAAAGATGGCCCAGAGATGATGCACTAGTCTGTGGTAGGTCTTGCTGTTTATTTGCCCTTCATGGACTCAGACTATTTTGGGGCTGACTTCACAGGGCAATAATTGCTCTCATTTCACTGGTCGGTAAGGGAACAGGAGGAAATGAACAATTACTGCCGTGTTTGTTTGAGGGTGAAGTCATATCGCCATCTCTGCGGGTGAACATGTGCATTCTCCTTGGTGTGTGGTTAATAAAATGACATAGAGAGCTGTAAGTATGCAGTAATGCGTGTTGCTATGACTTCAGGAATTCATTTCGCAGCACTAAGGGTCTAAAAGTTTAAGTATACTAGTGTAAAGTGTTTCAGTTTCATCACTGATGCACCACCATGCTTGGGTAGTATTACTTTAAAATGAGTAATAAAAAAAGAGTGCTATAGACTGCAATGGTGAAAATTATATGTTAGGAATGTAAAGAATTGTTTGAATCACTCATTCCCGCTTATCCTTTTTGGGGAACGATGCAGAGGCACCCTGGATGACGTGCCAACTCATCATAGGGCACAATTATACACTATGGGCAAGGTACCAGTCAGGGTATAATGCATGTCTTTGGGCAGTAAAGGGAAAGTGAAGAAAACCAATAAAGCAGACCAGAGGCCAGATTCAAACCCCAAACCCTGGAGGTTCAAGACAACCACTGAGCCATTGTGCCCTCCAAAGGCAAACTACTAAATCCCAATTTTCTGTCTATAATAGCTAACATGCAAGGATGAAACACTTGGAGTCATGCTGTTAAAGGAAAGTAATCATCCAACAGCATCAACAGCCACATTCAAGCATAAAGCATACTTTTTATCCATTAATAGTTACATTTCTTTCATTCCTCAACATTATTGCTTATGTCCTTCCTGTTATCTCTGTTGACCAATCAGAACTCAGTATTCAACAGTGCTGTAGAGTAAAACATACATGAGCATGCAAGCATAACCTCAAAACCTTAACTCAAACTCGAAAACCCTAAACCCTCTTCCTAAACCTTAAACCTTAAACCCAAACATGAAACTCTGAATCCAGTGAACCGCAACAATTAATCCTTGCCCCCAAACCTAAACACAAAAAATGTGACCTCTAGCCCTAAGGGTTCAAGATAGTCTTCACCACTAACCCTAATTCTGTTGTGTTCATTTCACATATAAATTAATAAGTACTTAAAAATATTTATTGCTCTAACATATTTTAACCTAAAAGGAACCACTGAGTCTGTCCTGAAGGAACAGCTGTTAAGCCAGTGTGTGTGTTGATGCAGAAGCAAAAAAGTAATGACATTTCCCCTGTAAACCTGTGAACAGTACCGTCTTTCTCCCTCATATACCCAGTGTGTGTGTGAGTGAGTGAGTGTGAGTGTGTGTCTGTGTACACTTGTGTAAAACCCTGTGTCCTGGCACAACATCTAAGCTGAAGTGAAAAGGCTTTACTAGGAAGGTAGGATTTCACCAAAACATTTGGAGAAAGTCCTCTCTCTCTCTCTCTTTCTTAGTTCCTCGTCTAAGAAAGTCCTCTCTCTCTTTTACTCACACACACACACACATCAAAGTGGAGTCAATATTTACCCTCATTTACCGTCAGCAGGTCGGCAAATGTACGGTATTTCCATTTCAAACCGAACTCCAACTGCGAACGCTCAGTGTGTCAGCTCTAATTACCATGACAGGTACATTTTAATGGTCTTGTGATTAGGGTGTAGTGTTCTAGGGTCAAGGGTTCAGGGTTAAGGGTTATGGACTTTTTTTGAAGTTTCTATTTCATGGTTGTAGGCCAATGTTCCATTGATTTGCACAGAGGGTACTCTGGTTTCCCCCTACAGTCCAAAGGCATACATGCAGACTAGGTTAATTGGCATATTTCCAAATTGCCTGTAGTGTGTTAGTGTATGTGCTTGTGCCCTGTCAGGGATTCGCAACCCATTTAAGGTAAGGTGTACCCCGCCTCATGCCCCAAGTCCATTGGGATAGTCTCTAGGCCTCCTATGACCCTACTCAGGGTAAGTAGTATAGATAATGACTGAGAATGAGTAAGGGAAAGTGCTCATTCACCCATTTAACTCCAAGGGTAAGTCTAGCCCCTAGTGGTCAAATATGGAAAATGCAACAAGTGTTAACAGTTTACCATCAGGGTCAAATATGGTCTCTGGATGGGTGGAACTGGCTCCAACTGAACTACATATTTGATGGAGAAGGGTTAGGGGTGGGAAAGATAATGAGATGTTAACCTGCTAGCCCCTCCTATTTGGAGTTACTCCCACCCACGTGGTGCCAGCCCTACCCTTTTAAAGTTAACCCCACCAATTTGAAAGTATACCCCATTTCCACGAAAGCAGCTCCAGAGCCAGTTCAGAGCTGGTGCCCAATTTCAGACCAGTTCTCTGTTTTCAGACAGAAAAACCATTGCGGCACCAACATTTGCTGGGCTAGAACAAAGAACCACTTACAGGGGTGCTTTTTTTTTTTTTTATAACCAACTAAAAATATGTCACCGACATCTGCAATTTTTGCAGCTAGCATTTTTTTCCCGCTAGCATGGCTACTAGAATTTCCGCTGGTATTGCCAGTCATTTGGACCAGCACCACCTATTTGAAGTTATCCCCACCCATTTAGAGCCAGCCCTACCCATATGAAGTTAATGCCACCAAATTGGAGTTACCCCCACATATTTGGTGTTGGTCCTACATGCTACTTGTTAAATCATGCTTCACCAATACTTAATGGGAGGAACCATAGGAAGGATGGTTAATCACAGGGTTACATAGGCACCAAGATCTTGTTCTAAAGCAAAAAGAAGACCTTGTCTGCAAATTTTGTTTATGATTTATAGAAGAATTCATATTGTAAGGAATGTTAGTTTTTAAGTCTTCATCCACACTTATTACATTGGTAAATCCTGCATGTCTTATCCATTTAGCTTCCCTGTTCACACTAAAAATAAATTTTTGACAACTGCAAAAACATCTTTTTAAACATATTCTCCAAACAGCACTGATTTAAAAAGGTTTCTATTTGTTTTTCTCAAACAAAAAAAAAAAAAGCCCTAACATATTATTATCATATGATCTCCACATTATGGCCACCCAGATAGCAGAACTCATAGCTGTGTATTGGCTATTTTCATTTCATGTATGTCTTGACCAAAAACAACATAGACAGCATTCCTATTCATGGACGTCTCTGGGTTGTTGGTGCTCGCTGGGCAATTTGCAACATAAACATAAATTTTAATGATAAATTAGGGCTCAGAAATGTGTCATGTTAAGTAGGAAAAGTTGCATAAAGGTCTTATTCAGTGTGATTAGCACAGCCCAGTATGTACTGCTGCTGGAGGCCAGGAGTTTTTTTCCTCTGTAGAGAGTTCAAAGACATTTTTATTTATTTTTTGCTCAGATCTCCTGCCGCCTCTCGGTGGCAAATCACAATGTTTACATTTGTGTAACGACAGTAAAGTTGCTGTTCCCATCAGTGTGATCCTGTAATCGCTCAGCAATATCGACACCATTCTGGAACCCAATCAGCAGCCAAAGAAGACCTCTTTACCAGCTTGTGGAGCTGTGCAGATGACAGCTCGATACAGCTCAATGCTAAATGATATCCTGTCAGTGACATCGTTTCTGCCTAACATTGCACTCCAAGGATTGACATCAACATAATCTCTCTTGCCAGATGACCACAACCAAGTTACAGTTTTAAGCAACAGATGAAAACAAAAATCCAACTGAAAGGCGTTGAGCCACCGCAGCAGCTTCAGTGTGCCTTGGCATTGACTCTGCAAGTCCTCAGCTGGTGTTTTGATGGTGATCGAGAGTACGGTCACTGCAAAATCTTTCCAAAAATATTTCATTGCGTTGAAACGAGGATGAAAATGCCTTTCACATTAATCACATTAAACCCTTCAGTTCATCATCATATCCTGTGATCGGTTGAAGTCATCCCATAAGACACCATAAGCCATGTCCATTATGATAGACGTGACTTCAATGACTATACTGTGCATCACGCTGCTTAAAGTTGGAATTTCACAATCTCTGCATGGCAATAGGGTGAATCATAATGTTCTTATATTAAGTTATTTTTAATATTATCTGGTTTTATTTGATCAAAGTATTAACATATGAGTAGCAATCACTCAGTCACTCACTCACTCACTCATTGTCTATACTGCTTTATCCTCTATTCAGGATCGTGGTGGGCCTGGAGCCTATCCCAGGGGACTTACTGTAGGGCATGAGACAGGGTACACCCTGGATGCCAATCCATCACAGGGCGCACTTACACACTCACAAACACAAACACACACTACGGGCAATTTGGGATGGCCAGTTAACCTAATCTGCATATCTTTGGACTGTGGGAGGAAACCCATCAAGTACGGGGAGAACATGCAAACCAAAGCGGGAATCAAACCTGGACCCTGGAGATGCAAGGCGACAGCACTTTCCACTATGCCAAGGTTTCATTTAAAACTACACTACAAACTGAGCCTTTCGAAAGTATTTAAATATTACGAACTACGCTAAAATGTGTTTAAAATTTACAAACTGCACCTTTTAGTAATGTTTAAAACATTACAAGCCATTACAATCTTTAAACTGTATCTGTAATTCAATCTGTAAACTGCAGCTTTAAAAACAGCTAAACATTTCAAACTGCACCTTTAACATACGTTTAAACTTTAAAAACTGCACCTTTAAAACTGGATCTTTAAACACATTGAAACATTACAAACTGCTCCTTTAAAAGCAACTACACATTGCACCCTTAAACACACTAAACCATTACGAACTGCACCTTTAAAAATATTTGACCAATACAAACTGCACCTTTAAACACAGTGAAAAACTTACAAACTGTACTGTTAAACACATCAAAATATTACAAACTGCACCTTTAAACAGATTAAAACTGCACCTTTGAAACAACACATTAAACATTGCAAACTTCACCTTTAAACATATTAAAACATTACAAACTGCACCTTTGAACACATTTAAATAAATAAAACTTATAATAACCTGTTTAATATATAACTGCACCTTGAATATATAACTACATGTTGTATCTGAGCGACAGTTATTTCTTAACACTTTTCTTTTTCTCAATATGACCTTAAATACAATTTTTTTTTTCAGGATGTTCATTTATTTTGTGTGTCTGATCATTTTTTGATTATACAGTATAATAAATAAATCCCGAACCACAATATAAACAAAAACAAGACAGGTGCCGCTGGTCATGTGACAGGTCATGTGAACATGCCTTGTTATTTATTTTGATGTTAAATGACGGGTGGAAGTGTTTACACCCTGATCAAAACTTCTGCTCATTTATCCGTTCACGTGAGCCGAAAGATTTTTTGAAATCTTTTTTTATGATGGAACATTTCACTCCTCCTGCGTCATCGTTTCACTATCACTGACCATCTGGCGCGGCTTAGCGCTTAGCGTGGGCTAACGTCCAGCTGACACGGAGAAACTCAATACTCAATACTCGACGCACACATTCCCATCAGAGAGCACCCTCACACACACAGGAACACGCACGTACACACACATGTGTGTAGGATGAAATACGCAGGCATGGAGAATGTCCGTCCTGTTAATAACGCACTTAAAGCGGCACTTAAGAAATAATCCTCGAGTGTCCGGTAACTAGCTCATCTCCGATCCGCTCCAGCTGTTTTCTGTCCGATTCGTTTCATGTAAACTGATCTGCTGAGTGCATGGATCGTGTGACCCATCACATCTGCATACGAAGCTTGATAACATTCACGACAACATTATTACACCACTTTAACGAGATCGGGTCTGCTTGACGTTACAGCGTGACAGCAACACGCAGCACGTGGTCAAAACAGAGACCGCGAGAGAGAGAGAGAGAGAGAGAGAGAGAGAAAGATTGTTAGGCATGAACTGAAATAATGTGATGTTAAGAAAAAGAGAGAGATTAAAGGATTGATAGACTGAAAGAGCGTTACTGAAAGAAGACGAAGAGAAAGAGAGAGAGAGAGTGTGAGGAACAGAAAGATAGAGAGGAACACATTTAGAAAGCCATCATCATTCGTTAAGAGACTAAGAGAATGAAAGAAAGGGATTGAGTGACAAATCAAAGAGAGAAAGAGACTGAAAGACTTTGAGAAACCGAGACTAACAGATGAACAGAATGAGTGATATGAGATATAGAAAGAGAGAGACTGAGAAAAAGAGAAAGGATGGCTGGATAAGCGGCTGAAAAAGATGCGGGATGAAATAAAGATAGAGGGATTGTAAAAAAAAAAAATTGTGAATGGAAAAAGGATGGCGAGAAGAGGAGATGGGGGATGGAAAAAGATCAAGAGGAAGTTTTCCGAAAAACGGATTGCGAGAAAGATTTGCAGCGAATGAACGAAGGAGAGAGAAAGAGAGAGCGAGAGCGAGAGGATGGAGAGAAAGCGTGATATGAGTGTGAGATGCCATGGCAGAGGTCGGAGGAGGGATGCTGAAGGAATTTGAAAGATTGAAAGACTGAAGAAGGAAGATTGAGATATTGAAAAAAAACGTTAAAGGAGTGCAAGATGGAGAGAAAGACATAAAAGAGACTTCAAAGAGTTGAAAGACTGAGAGAGAGATTCCAGTGGAGCAGGTGTGGAGTGTGTAGAGATGAAGTGTACATATGTAAGGATGTAGTGTGTGTGTGTCTGTGTGTGTGTGTGTGTGTGTGTGTGTGTGTACTTACAGGTAAGAGGTG
>JAOVVB010000018.1:2583904-2595630 GCA_028570985.1 Heterobranchus longifilis | reverse complement strand
ATATATTTTTTTAGTGACATGAGAATGTGAGGAAACTAGGGCTTATATGTAGATTATAATTTAGTTTATAATCTACAGTACATTATAATGTAGTTATAATCTGAACAATCCACAACAATACGTGTGACCCCACATTGATTTTTTATAATATATTCATTTGATTTTCTTACACACAAATGTGCCTAGAGGGCACACCATCACATTTTTAGCACCTATAGGGCACTTTTCTCACATGTGTGGACAAAATATTCTATCACCTAAGGTGGCCTATAGGGAACTCAATCACATTTTTAGACACCTAGAGGGCAGCAACTTAACTTACATTGAATATATCAGGTTGTGAAGTGTCGGCACCCTTTTTCATTTGGGTTTAAAGATTGTCTATGAATCTTGAATATTATATCATTTAAATACTCCATCATCTTATTTAAAGCTTTCTTTTTTCTTCAACAGATGACAGAGGGACGTATGTGCCAAGTTCAGCTTCTGGACAACAGGAAACTGGAGCTGCTGGTTCAGGTGAGATTTAACTCTGTACATTAAAACAATACACTAAACTGGTACACTAAAAGAAACAAAACTCTAAGCTAGAAGTGTAAAGTGTAAATATACTATTTAATAGTCATATTTTTAAGAGCAAAACAATGAACCGCATAATTAAACAAGTGCACTCGCCTCTATAAAGCACTCACAGGGTGTTATTTAGAGATTTAATGGGAAAGAAATATTTTTTTAAACTGTACTTTTTCAAACAATTCACTTGCAACGTAGCCCCGCCCACCTGCACATCAGCAGGAGTCCTGAACAAAGTCAATTTCCATCATGATTTAGGACAATCAGGATAATTATTAATAGTTAATAGTTAACATCTGTAACTGTGAAATGACAACAAAAAAAAAGCGAATTGTAAAACTTACAGAAGTCGTTTTTGTTTGTCCATAGCCGAAGTTGTTGTCCCGTGAACTTCTGGATTTAGTGTCGTCTCACTTCAACTTGAAAGAAAAAGAGTACTTCGGGTTCACGTTCATTGATGACACGTAAGTAACCACTGAAACATATCTACAAATCATAAAACTAATCTGTGTGTGAGACAAGTGAGCTATAAATACGCAATTACTTTTAAGTAGTGGTAGTAGAAACCAAACCTGGAACTAACTCAGAGACCTTTGCTATGATAAAACCACCTACAACCCACACATCAGTCAGATTTCCCACACACCTTTGCTTTTCTCCTAGTGGTCAGAGTAGATGGCTGCAGTTGGACCGCAGAGTATTGGAGCATGACTTTTCCAAGAAGACTGGACCCATCGCCCTTAACTTCCTGGTTAGGTCCGTACTAATTACCTTATTTATCACTGATCAATTATTATATCAGTGTTGATATCTGTGTTAAATTCTGGATTGTGATTGGTCAGAAAGTGTTGATTAGTTTTTTTTTTTATATAGGGGCGTCTCTGATCATTCTAGTAAATTATCTTTTCTATAGCATCTAAATTTTATAGGGGCAGCATCTAAGTCATTCTAGTAAGTTATCTTTTCCATAGCTACAGTTCAAATACAGAATTTGTACGGTGGATACTGAAGACATTTTAAAACCTATGAAATAATTAAAAGTCTTGGAAATGTGCTGTTATAGTAAAATAATCAAGATACTATAGCATATATAACTATACTGTATATAACTATAATAAGCAGAGATACTGTTACCACTGTTAAGTTGATTACAGTTGTAGTATCTGTCAATTATAATATTTTATTTAATAAATAATAATACAATTGGCTTTCAAGTCAAACCGAGACTTGTGATTAAATTTCTGGTGAATGAAGGCTTAAAACACAATGAAAAGTATAGTACTGTGATAAGACCCAGTCCCGGTCCCGGTCAAGTTGGCTCTAAATAATTTGCAGTCATTTCCCATGAACATTCAACAAGCAGAACATCTGATCCTTGAAAATCGACAGCTACTGTAACTTGTTGCCAACTTGCAGAAGGGACACATCCATCTGTGTGAACTGTGCACACAATCATTCACCAACACCACTTGCACATTACAGGAACTCGACTGTATCCCCCATACAGTCCTGACCTCGCTCCAAGCTATTTCCACATGTCTGGCCCATTAAAGGAGTTCCTGGAAGGCCAGCATTTCAGACATAAAGCAGGCAGTCTGATAATGGCTCTGGTTTACTGAGAAAACTTTTTATTTTATACTTTCTACTTCATACGTTTAACCTTGATGATATCCAAGCACTAGTTTTTACTCTCAGAACTGTGTTTTGTTATTCTGCACAATCAAAAGTCCCGGATTGACTTGAACACTCCTCATACTTTTAATCAGTTTATAATTACATTATATGTACAGTATGTTTAGAAATAATGTTGACAAATGTCTACAAAATAAGTTATAATGTTACAAAGCACTGACACTGGAGACTCCTTACATGAATGCCTAAAGAAACATATCATTGCAGAGCACCAATATCAATGGAAAACTAACACCATCTGACCAATCAGAATCAAGCCTTCAACTGTGCTGTGATGTGATGTAAGAAAAAAAGTTAAGTGCTATGTTTTAAATAATAGAATCTTTAATAATAAACTTCAGTGTAAACAGCTCCTGTTAGCACAATCAGAGTTTTTGAGCCGTCATCACTGATGAATAATCTGACATTTGGAAAATTCCGCTGCTCTTTAAAAGTCCACTCCATGATCGTGTTTCTGAAAGCGCTGACCTCAGCGCGCCTCTCCTCATCGCTTTATTGCTTTTTAATGAAATGTGAACGTGCCATTTTCTGCCTCACAGGTTTTACATTGAGACCATTTCTCTGCTGAAAGAGCACACGACGGTCGAGCTGTTCTTCCTCAACGCTAAGGCCGGCATCTATAACGTATGTTCCTAAAAACTCTGTCTCTTCCCAAACATCTGCAGTTTATCAATAACTCAAAAAACAGATTTTTTTTTTTTGCAGGCATGGGTTCTGTTGAATCTGTTTAACGTCAGCTACAGAAATGTATGCAATATTTATAGAGTGATATTTTTACTGAAATCAGGGTGGACACAGTCTGCCTGAGGGGCAAGAGAGCAACAAAACAGCACTCTACTTCACTCAATGGACTAAGAAAAGGATCGGAATAAACAGAGGCATCTGGATGGCATTAACTTCATTTTATTCTGCTATAGAGGCACCCCAAAGGGGCACATTTCCTCAAATTTTTTATGTATTTCATCTTATTTTCTCACATTTAAGGAAGCCTACAGGGCACTCCATCACATTTTCTAGCATCTATATGGCACTTCATCTCACTTTCTCACATGCATGGGTGTGTTTAGGATACTTCATCATATTTTCTAATACACAGAGGGTCATTTTCTTACATACTCACACGTAGATGTGGCTATAGGGCACTTTTTCATATTTTCTAGCACCTAGATGCACCTTTTCACACGATTGCATGTAGGGAAGTCAAAAGGGCACTCCATCAAATTTTCCAGCACCTATATGGCATTTCATCGTACTTTCTGACATATATGAGTGCTTTTCGGATAATTTATTAATTTTATAGTGCATAGAAGTGTGCACTATAGCACCTAGATGGCACTTCATCTAAATTTCTCACATGTAAGAGAACATATCGGACACTCCATCACATTTTTAAATACCTAGAGGGTAACATTTTCTAGCCCATATAGGGCACTTCCTTTATTTTCCTACAAGTATCAGTGCCTGGAGGGCACTCCATCACTTTTTCTAGCACCTATAGGGTACTTAATCCCATTTTCCCACATGTATGTCCCAATATTTTCTAGCATTTATTGAACACAATCTCATTTTCTTATATGTCAACAAATAGGGAATCCTTTAGGGCACTCCATCACATTTTATTATTATTTACTATAGAGTACTTGCATCTTGTTTTCTCACATCTATGGGCACCACAGTTTCTCACCTTATGGCATTACAGTATGGTTCTTCATAAATAAGGAAAACCTAGAGGGCACTGCTTTATGTGTTGAGGTACCCTTGAAGGCCCACCATTTCATTTTCTCACAAGTAGGGGAGACTAGAGGGCACGTTATAATATTTTATATATCATTCTGCTACCCTAGAGAGCACTGTCAATGTAACTTAAATAATTCTTACATAAATGGTATAATTTTTTAAACAAAAGCTCTATTTAGTATGTAATGTGTAGATTTTTCTTCATCTAAGAGGTGCACCTGCTGAGCATAATAATGATGATAATGATCATCATGATGCAACGTCTTGGTGTCTGAAACTCATCTGGTTTAAACCCGCAGGGTGACATTGAGGTGGAGAGTGAACTGGTTTTTAAATTGGCTGCTCATGCTCTGCAGGTACGAAAAAAAACACAAACTAATTTTATTTCTCCAGCCTTTTTCGTTAGCACTGAATAAAAATAACATTTTTAATTTCACAGGAAGCTAAAGGAGATTACACAAGGTAAGAAAAATAATCCAGCATTTAGTTTTGCGTTATTGCTTGTTGTGCCGTTTCAGTGCCTTACTGTTGATTACATTATTATTGTGTGATTTCAGTGATGAGGCCACCCGAGAAAATTTAAAGAAACTCCCAACTCTGCCAACGAAAGTGCTGAAGGAGCACCCGTCTCTGGCATACTGGTACGAAGACGGCATCGCAGCCCATAATCCTGTAATAACGTTAAACATTACGTCAAATAAATAAAGAAATAAACTACAGAGCCTGCACTCGTAATGCTCCCAAAAGTTTCATCTGTCACCTATAAATTAAAAGCATCCTATTTATTATACGTTCTCACTATACAGGGTGTATAAATGATGGAACTATAAAAACAGTTTGCTCCTGATATTCTATTAGTTCTGTGATTATAATATTGGCACCCATACCTTCAGTAGTCTGTTTGTACTGTCAGCTATTATTTGTACTTTGAGTTTGTGGATAATCATCTATACTAAACCAAGATGAAAGTATTGGCACCCCTGCCTACAATGCTGTCTTGTACTGTAGTGTCATCTAGTATCATCGGACGAAGTCTACTTATCTAAAGTATTGGCACCCTTGTCTTTTACAGTCAGACTGTTTTCTGTCTGACAAAGTTTGCACCTGAGATTTACTGATTTTCAACAAAATTAAGTATTGGCACCCCCTTTTTCAAAGAAATGTTCTGTCATATTTGCACCTTGTCAGAGTTTGTTAGCACCTGATATCCTCTTTATTGTTTAAGTAGCACACTTGCCGCCATTATTATAGGGCATCACCGTGCTATGTCTAAAGCTCATCTGTTCAATTTTAGACCAAAACTGACAAACAAGAAAGCAAACAAAATAAAAAAGAAAGAAAGAAATAGAAAAACTAATTCTTAGGATAGATAAAGATTTGTCAAAAAAAAAAAAAAAAGATTTGTCACAAAAAAAAAATAATTTTATTTATGTGATAAATAGTGATGTTTTATTCATAACATATTTATTTCTAAAATTCTTATAACAGCCCAGTAATGTTCCAACACTGTAGGTATATTCCAGAGTTTAGTAATAATTTTTAATAATAGTAATTCCAAAGTTACATGTTCAAGCTCTATAATAAATGACTTTTAATATTAAAAAATTACAAATGTAACTCGTTGTCATTCTCTCTATCACTCATAATTGTTTAGCATTTTTATAATTATTGATATTATTATTATTATTATTATTATTATCATCAACATTATTATTATTATTTTAAGAGCATAAGATAGTAAGTCTGCTTTTCATGTTCGCTTTATAAAGAAAACAAAAATTCTTCTGTTTCCATTGCTTGTCCTGTAGCAGCATGATGATGTAGTGGTTGGCAGGTTATATATTGTTTAACCACAGCCTTAAGGTAGATCTCGGAAATCTCTGTCTTGGTGAGTGAAGATGAATAAAAGAATGTTTCTGCTGACGTACTTCAGAAGAAAGGTGTGTGTTTGCGTGTCAGAGAGAGAGGGAAAGGAGGGATGCATTTCTTTGGAGTCTGAGTACACCTGTCTGTTGGTAATCTGTCCTAATGTTTGTGTCTCTGTGCAGTGAAGAGAGAGTGATTGAGCAGTATAAGCTGCTGAAGGGTGTGTCGAGAGGACAGGCCATCGTACAGTAAGTGCCCACACACACACACACACACACACACACACACACAGAGTGATACTAAAGTTTTTTTCAACACTAGTATCTTGAAATTTTCTGTTTTTATCACTTAATGCTCCTGTAATTTAGCCTTGTGTACAAAATCTTAAGCAAATTGTAACTTTTTAAGAAAATTACTGTATGTGTTAGTATGAATTTAAAATCCTTATCTTAGTAAATTTGCTACAGAGAACCCAAAACCCATGATAATCATATGATATTTTCTCCATGGTTAAACGAGTAAAGGCACACAGTTGTTGGTCGTGCGTTCAGACTCTCGGATGCTGTGTGTTCCAGGTATTTAACGCTGGTCGAGTCGCTGCCTACATACGGAGTCCACTATTATGAAGTGAAGGTAATAAACACAGTCAGACAAAAAAGGGTGTCTTTATAAACATAAAGATATGGTTAAAAAAAACAGAACTGGTATGGAAAACTATTAGGACACTAAATTGCTGTACTGTACAGTATATATACTATAAAGTAAGTTGGTGGTAGATGCCACGTTGGCGAATATGCCATATCCAGTTATTCGCTAGATGGTGCCACTAATCTATTTGTTAACTCCCTCCGAGTGGACTTGGTTAGGTAAGTGATTTGAAGAAATAGTGGAAATAACAGGCAAAAGTCTACTTTACACACTTTTTATGCTGGATAGCAAGCCGTGTTCATTATCGGTGGGAAATGTCAGTTTTGGTTTGGTCCATTCAATGACTGAAACCTTCAAATGACATTCTGTGGTTAGGTATATAAATACCTAGGCTTGTGTTGAACCAAATTTGGTATTTGTAGTATGGTATTCTTTTAAATGATTTTTATTTATTTATTTTTTTGCTTAGCTGCAGCATCTTCCACAACTTACCTAACCTAAACATGACCAAGTTTGAGGGTCAGGGGTAGCTCAGTGGTTAAGGCCTTGCACTATGGTACAGAAGGTCCCAGGTTCAAACCCTCTGACCACCAAGTTGACACTGTTGGGCCCTTGAGCAAGGCCCTTAACCCTCAACTGCTCATATGTATAATGAGATTTTAAAAAAGTCACTCTAGATAATGGTGTCTGCTAAATGCTGTTATGTAAAGATATAAATGGTGCAAAATTATATTTTTGTGCAAATTTCACCATTATTAAAAATTGTCTGGGAAGAATTCATGCATGTAGCAGAAATCACAGTGACATTAAGGAGCTTTAGGGACAACAAAAAGCAACAAAGACCTGAAACAATGATAGCTGGTTTCATAGTACGCAGGCAAACCTATGTGGAACTAGATTGTATCTGAAGCTATTTATAGAGAAAGTATTGGCCCCCTTGCTTTCAGCCTTTTTTTTTATCTGACAAAGTGTACACGTCATATTCGCTTTATTTATGCCTATTAAAAAAGTATTGGCACCCTTAAATGATGGGTTATTTATTTATTGGGGCATAATTGAACATCATCTGATAAACTTTGCACCATCTTACCTCTTATATAATTGAAAAAGGTATTGGCACCCCTAGCCTAAATACCATTTTTGTCATAGACCTCATATTTGCCTTATTATTATTATTATTATTATTATTATTATTATTATTATTATTATTATTATTATTTTAAGATTAAAGTACTTGCAATGTTGGCATCGGTACTATGCACATGTTGCACTATTGGAGTGATGTACTGAGACATAATCTCACCTGCCAAGAGACTTAATCTAGGGAGATCATGAAGGTTACAACAATAACAACAAAAAGATAACAACTCCAAACACACAGCCAAAAATAGCACATGACTGGATATAGTGTATGCACTGGAGATGTATTAAATAACAACAAGAAAAGTGTATAAATGCTTACTTCCCCTCTCTAATATGAGTCACTCAGTAAGTAAGTAGGAAAGTAAGCAAGCAAGTAAATAAATAAATAAACTCAGACACTTTGAGGATGATTGTGACCAACACAAAGCGTGCAAATTTTGTTCAATTTCATTTTCTGATGATTTCTTTTTTTTTTTTTTTAACATTGTATTATGTTTTTGTGTTTTGTATTGCCAGGATAAACAGGGCATGCCGTGGTGGCTCGGGATCAGCTACAGGGGAATCGGACAATATGACATCCAGGACAAAGTCAAACCCAGACGGGTAAGAGAGAATATTTTAATTTTTAGATTTTGAACATACAGTAAAGTTTGCTGCATAACTTACCACCACTCATAAAATTATATTCACCAACATTCATGAATCTGAGTTAACCAGAACAGATGTAAACCAATGTAGAAATATAACATTAACGTGCATTTTCTGTCTGTCCTGTACAGAGAGTATATCACATGATGAGTGAACGTGTGTTAGTCTTCTTAGCCCTAAGCTAAATAAATGTATCAGTTCATTAACACACACTACAGCACTGCACGAAAGATGTGTTAGAGCACGTCGGACCGCTGAAGGGTGTGTTAATGCGCAGATGAGGTGAATCAGTGTGTGTTCAATCAGGAAACACACTGAACAGTCCAAACACACTCCATCATTCGTCATCATCGTTAGTTAAGAGAGCTTTTTAAATACAGTGGCTTGCGAAAGTATTTATACCCCTTGAACTTTTACACATTTTGTGACGTTATAACCACAAACGTAAATTTATTTTATTGGGATTTTAAGTGATAGACCAACACAAAGTGGCACATAATTTTAAAGTTTGACAAATAAAAATCTGAAAAGATGTGACGTGCATTTGTATTCAGCCCCCTTTACTCTGATACCTCTAACATCCAGTGGAACCAATCGCCCTCAGAAGTCACATAATTAGTAAATTCAGTTTTCTTCATTGATGAGAAATCAAAGTCAAAAGTCCCGGTTTGACTTGAACACAACTGGTAATTTTACTGCAAACAGAAACAGACAGAAGGCTTCACAGAGAGACAGACACAAACACACGTACACAGACAGAGAGACCGACCCATATACAGACATACAGCTGGATCGACAGACAGATACAGAGACAGAGAGAGAGAAAGAAAAACATAGAGATGTAGAGACGGACAGATACACAGATGCATACAGACAAACCCAGAAATATACATTTAATATCAGACAAAGTTAGAAGTGGAAGATGATCAATAAGCAAACTCCTAGCATGCACACTTTATGTTTTCCCTACAATCCTCCATGCATATCAATACATGTCGTGCTAAACTCAAAGATGGCTAACAGACAGCGAGCATGTCTCAGGTGATTGATTGCATTTAGAATAAAGAGGACATTATGTACATTTCACTCGTTACTTCCCCGCCCACAATGTCCCAATCCAGAGGATGAGTCACGGCTCAGCTCTGTCGGAGGAAAAACCTTTTTCGGACGCGACCCTGAGCTTCTGGATCAGTGTTACGCAACAATGAGATAGGAATGCCAGCCATTACAGAAAGTTCTACTTCTTTCTATTATTTAACATTTTTCTTACTTATTATTATTCCAAGCAAGTAGAACAGACCTTAGTAAGGAATAAAGCGGAACAGGTCATTGGGTTTGTAGCAAAGACACGTTAGTGTGAAGTAGAACTGTGTGACTTCATCGATTATGCAATTGAATCAATCTTTTATTGGTTGACTCATCCAAAATCTAATCAATGGATGTGTTTTTAAATCAGTATCAATTCACACTTTTTAAATAATTTATTTAGGTCTACAAACGAATTTGAATAGGTTAAATTGACAAATTTCTTCATAAAATACGACAGCCTTTACAGAAAACACCAACCGCCTGCATGTTTCGCACATACTCGCATTTTGCGAGAGGATCACATCATTTTCTTTTGAGTTTACGGGCAGTTGGTGCAATACCACCACCTACTGGACTGGAGTTTCCAGCAGAAGCTAGAGGCAGAATATATATTTAAATACTATAAATTACTATAATTTTTTTTTTTTTATATATACTTTAAAACATGTAAGAAATATACAGTAGCTGGTTAAAGGAAATCAGCTGTAGTGTGAATCCATTAGCATAGTGGAGATTTATTCTCCTATACACCCTGCAGGGGTTATTCTGTTTATGTCGAGGCAATCAGCCAACAGAACACATAGTTTATATTTTTAAAGTACAACATGGTGTCATTTGTTTTATCCATTTATAGTTCTAGCTTTAGTCATATTGTTTCCATCAGCATCGCTGTTAGTAAACACTATTCATCACTGAAACGGCCAAGTAAACATTGTCCTGAAATACAATCAATTCAATCAGTCAATATAAATATTTCCCTAATATTAACACCCTACTGGTTTCCTGGTGGACTAGTGGCTGACATATGATGCTCTCAAAGCTGTGGCCCGGGTCCAAGTCATAGACTCTATAAGAGGTCTGGTCGCCACCAGCTTGGCAGGAGATTATTCTCCCCAAACCTTGGTTAATCCTTAAGTTAGCAAATGGGTGGAACAAATGGACCCTGTCATGGCAATGTGGCAGCGCTGGGATTTGAACACACAACCTTCTGATTTGTAAAGTGAAGCCTTAACCAGTGAGCCGCTACAACTCTCTCAGCCAGCTCATTCTGCTTCAGTGTAATCTTTCAGTTTGAGTTTAATCAGTTTGAGCCGTACATCAGAAGGTTGTGTGTTCAAATCCCAGATGATTAGGAAACAGCTCATTCGCAGGCACTTGCATGTTAAATACTCCACATACTGTACATAAAAAATAAAATGAAAGTAACATTTCACAAAAAGTAGACAAAAAAAAAAAGACTTTGTCAGTGAGAACATTTAGCAACCAGACACATGTCCATTAAGGTGTTGTCCATGCTGCTCATTATAAATTACAATTTACTTTACTGTCTAATGTTAGTGTCACTTATTAAATTATATTTAAGTGACATTAACATTAGACAGTAATGTAAATAGTAATTTATAATTTTAAAAAAGTCAAACTTTTGTTATTTTCACTTATTGTTACTTAATACTGAAATTCTGTATGCAAATATATATATATGTGTGTCAAATAATGCTAGGTAATTGATCTTAAATGTAAAGTCTGATACTGATGCATGACTAAATCAGACGATGCAGAGAAAAAAAGAAAGAGAAAGAGAAAGAGAGAGAGAGAGAAAAGTATTTGGAGGCAGGTCTGGCTCTGTGTGCCTTTAGGGTTTCATCAAACCTGACAAGACATGCTAAGGACAAACAGCACAGCAACACAGCAGCGTCCAAAGCGGCGTACAACATGATGGATTTTGGATTTACTTTTGGAATATGAAAAATTAAATAAGTAAGATCTCTGTTTATTGGTGTCGTTAGCTATACTAAGACTTACCATTATCAGCTTATAAATATTCACAGCAGAAATATTCACAACAAAATTGTTTACAGCTACAAATATTCACAATAAAAGTTGTGAATTAACACAGAGAGTATTGATTTAACACTTTAAATGTACATTTGTATCCATTTGGTTATATAATCTGGTCTGGACTCTGGGTGTTACACTGGGGCATTTTGCTGTGTTTAAGTGATTATAGAAATAATAGCATAGGCAAAGATCATGTTCAGGCTAAATCATGAGACTTGTATTACTACTAATAATACTTATACTACTATTACTACTAATACTATTACTACTAA
>JAOVVB010000018.1:2570314-2583804 GCA_028570985.1 Heterobranchus longifilis | reverse complement strand
GTGTGTGTGTGTGTGTTTGTGTGTATAAAGGATATATTTAAACTATAAACTAGATGGTATTATGGCTTGAAGGAATTGTCCTGTTAATGTGACCTAGTCTATGAAAACGCAGCTAAAGTCATCTTTTGTGATTTACTGTTTTCTGCATTAAACCATTCCACACATGATTTTAGACGTTAACTGGGTTTTCATAGACTAGGTCACATACAGTAATATCCATATGTATCCATAATAAGTCTCATATACAGTATAACTCAAATTGTATATTGTAAATTTATATATACATTTTTGCACACAATACAGTATAGGAAATTCTACATAGTATTTGTATTCTACATTATGTGGCATTCATAATGACACTGCAATTGAACTATTGCAACTGATTATTCAGAAGATTCATTTTCTATCATTTTAGCTCTGACTAGTGCAACTGCAAATCACATGTTTATATTTTGGCGATAGTTCTACAATTTATCATTTCTAGATTTTCAACTTAATACTCTGTATATAATACTATAATACAATGTGTAGCATATTCACTAGTGCTTGGATACCATTAAGGTGAAAAGTTTTCTCACTACGCAGGAGCCACGATCAGACTGCTTGCTTCATGTCTGAATCACTGACCTCCCAGGAACTCCTCTAATGGCCCATGTGGAGTTGTATTGGAGCGAGGTCAGGGCTGTACGGGGGATGTGGGAATAACTCCCAACCGAGTTCCTGTAAAGTACACGTAGTGTTGGTGAATGAATGTGTGTACAGTTCCCACAGACAGATGCGTAATCATAAGTTAGCTGTTGATTTTCAAGGATCAGGAGTTCCACTTGCTGAATATTATGGGGAATGACTGCAATGTGCTCCATTCTTTAAATCGTTTGCACCAATCGAATGTTTTAGTGCGGCTAAGAGTCTCATCACCGTACTGTACTTCTGTAAATGTTAATCAGTTTCACTCCTTCATTCAGCTAAAATTTCATCACAAGTCCTTGTTTGACTTATATTTATTTATTTTTATTTTTGAATACAAATTGCAGATTTTATTAGGTAATAGTAGATAGTATTAGGTAGTATTAGGCTTGTTTTAACGATAGATAGCATGTTTTGCCAAAAATTTTAATGTTCTTAGGAGACATGAATGAGGGTGGGGTACCAGTATGTGAGAATTTGAAGGCCAGTGGTTAAAGAGGGTCGACAGAGTTCAAAGAAAGGACAATCCTGTTTATTTTGGACACTTTTATAACCTGGATTTTTTTTAGGACCCCCCATTCGAATTGAGTTTAGATTCATACTATGTACAACCGCTACACAAAATCATTCATTATATGCCAGAATGTACAAGTACGAGTTTGCGTTTTGCAGTTAACATCATAAGCTGAGGTTTTTGTCTTACGAACCTCACAAATCAGAAAATCATAAGTGAATGGAACACTATATAATATAGCTTAAGAGATAAGAGGAGCTAAGCTGACGTTCCTAAACATTAAATGAGACGTGTTATCCTTTTATAAATAAATTTTTAAATAGCCTTAAATCATTGGTTCAAACATCTGTAGCAGAACAGGACTCAAACACTCCAAGTGTGCAGTTAGAGGAAACTAATCCAGGTTGGGATGATAAACGTAACTCAACTCTATCACACCTTAGACAAGAGTTGATAATGTATCAAACTGTTATATGGAAATAATGTTAATATACGCATTATAACATAATATTTAAGAATTTCCATTGCCCAGAGGTGTCCAGATGTTTAGGGACTGTAGTCAGAAATGTAGCTTACGTTATATTTTTCAGTTTCGGTCCAGGTTAAATGCATATAGTAGAAAGGAAGTTAACAATATACTTTGTGCCTGGTACAGTAGACACCCAAAATCTAGATAGTGGACATTCTGAAGTGCGCCGTTCTGCTTTGCTGTAAATATTCTTCATTACAGTTAAAGTTATTGAGACACTCGTGATGACCACGGACAATTTTGTTACCCAATGTTTAGAAGCCATCAACGCTTTAATGACTTTGAATGAAAAGACATTAACATTGTTTAGACATCAACTGTGTGCACTACGTCATGCCTGTGTGAGTCCGCTATCTGGATATTTCTGCACATGTCATGATAGTTATATATATATATATATATTGATAATGACTGAGACAGCTTTCAGCTCGGCTCAGACAGACAGAGTGACTCACTTAACTCGGGAACAAAAATGCACCTGGAGAGAGATGAGTTATACAGTTAAACATTGCTACCATATGAACACACACACACACACACACACACACACACACACTTATACACACATTGTCTCTTTTTTCCCTAGTTGTTCCAGTGGAAGCAGTTGGAGAATCTATACTTCAGGGAGAAGAAGTTTGCTGTAGAGGTGAACGATCCCCACAGGTCAGAATGTAGCTCTATTTGATGGTCAGAACTGTGTGTGTGTGTGTGTATGTGTGTCTTCATAAAATGCTAATTGATGCCATTGGAATGTATCTGTATGTTAGTCAGCAGGTCGTGACCTTGGCATTGCAATATCCTGTCTGGTATCAGGATCATATCGGAACAAAAACTGTTCACTAGTTGAAACATGAATATGAGAGTCTAATACCTCGATGGTACGCGGCACAAATCCTGGCATAGCTGAGACATTTCTGCCTGGGACGGAAGCTAAGAATACTTCCTCTGAGACGTGTGAAGCCAGTCAACTGGATCCTTTCAAAATGTTGCTCATGCTAAGTCACAGGGGAGTGTAAGAGACTCAGAGGAAAATGCTATTCACCCTATTCCACATACATGACCTTGTACTTGCACATGATCGGTTCTGACAGGCAAGAATGAGAACATGATGTCATTTCCCTGAAGCCAGTTCAAATAAAAGTGGGCTTTTCAAAATGCTATCTAATCTAATCTAATCTAATCTAATATAATATAATATAATATAGCTTTAAGAACAGCTAATAGCAAAGATTTGTTTTGAGTATACCAATAAGGCACCTATGACATTTAATGGCTGGTCTGGATATGTTTTACAGATATCTGTAATTCAAATCTTCCTAGTCAAAAAGAACTATTCATACGTCCACAATGACTTTCCTCCCATCCCAATTGTCAATTCAGATATCCACAACATCATTCCTCCAAAAACCAATGATGTCAACTTTTCCTATTAGGTGTTTAGGGCATTTCTCCACACAGATATCTTTAAGTAAATTGTAGATATGCACAACATCAAATGTGGATATCTGCAGGTAAATTATGACTACCATAATATCCATCAGTTAAACATGTCTATAAAGTCTTTTTAAGTATCGGAAATTGTGCATTAACTAGTCAAAACAACGTTTAGATGTCTTGAACTGAAATTGACTCGACAATATCTCAAACTGGAATTATGAGTCCTACAAATATCTATGTTCAAGTTGTAGATATATTGTACTGACTTTTGAATCGAGATATCTCAAACTGGCGATATCTTCAGCTTTTATTCTGCCAAGTCAAAATGTAATTAGATATCTTGAAATAGAGTTTTGACTAGGCAAAACCATGTCACAAGTTATGGCAAGTAGGATGCAGGGCTTGCTGTAGGCAGAAGCAGCCTGCTATTCAACCTGAAGAATAAACTCACTACGTAAGGCATAGTGTCTATATCTGAACAGCATGAAGACCAACTTTAACTTTTATTCTGTCTAGTCAAAACTTAATTACAGATATCTGCAAATGTCATTTAGGACATGTGTGACAAGTTGAATGTTGTTTTCAGTGATGTCATCGAAGATAACTGTAACACAGTTTTAACTAATCAAAAAACTGAATTAGATATATCTCTAACTTTCATTTTGACTAGTCAAAACTGAATTACTAATATTATTGATATCTGTAATGTTAGTTCCATAAGCCATAAGCTCCAGGCTCCTCTCTCTTGCTTTCGCCATATATAGGTAAAAATGATCTGCTGTTTTACCTCCATGGGTAGACTAATATTTTTGAGTAATGTTTATACAGTGCTGGTCCCAAGGCCGGTTAAAAATATTGGAAATTGTGTCAGGTAGGGAATCTGGCATAAAACCTCACCCTGTGCCAAGGTGTGTGCAGATCGGATGGTCCGCTGTGGCGACCCCTTGACGGAAATTTCTCATCAAACATCAAAGAGTCACAATCTTATCAAATAGTTGCAATCTTTAAATTCTCCCATACATAGTAAACTAATATATGTTTAGCTTCTTAAAATAAAACTTTGAAGAATAATTATGGATGGTAATGAAAATTAAAATAAAACCTGGCAGCAAGGTGGCTTAGTAGTTAGCACTGTCATCTCACACCTCCAGGGTTGGGAGCTGGAACATTGCCTCCTGTCAGTATGCATGGAGTTTTCACATTCTCCCTGTGGTTGCTGGGTTTACACCAGCTATTCGGGTTTTTTGCACTGTGCAAAGACATACACTAAAGACTTATTGGCATTTCCAGATCTCCCGAAGTGCATGAGTGGGTTGCCAAAAGTTGAAGACCTGAGTGGTAATGTCTCTCAGTGGAAATGTCTGATGAATGAATAGTTGGAAATATAATCTGTAAAGTTCAAGGTTGCAAGACTTCTCCTGTTAGCAACCCTAGTCACAATCCTCCAGTAAGACTTTACTTATTTGCCATAAAGTGCATTAAATAGGACTGTCTTTTGTATAGAGTTGGAAGAAATTTCGACGTGTCCTACTGTCTGGTCTGACTTTTTGTTGCCATGGAAACAGCTATAAAGAAGTACTGAATCTCAGAAAAATAACTGTGTCTGAACTCTTTTTTTTCCATTTTTATTAGACATTAAAATTTCAAATATCATCTTGACAATCAGCTTAAGGTTAATAAGGTCCTCTTTACTCAAGTAGATATTGTACTTTGGTCTTATAATAACAGATGTAATGGCACGGTGCGTTTGGAAGCTGAGCAAACAAGTTTTTCCTAAGCACCTTTACTATATATTTATATAAAGCATCGAAATGTAGATGGGGCATGACTTGAAAATCGACAAAAACAACAATTTCTTGCACAAACCCTACATTTATCTTATGTGTTCTGTCATCTCGTTTTCAACTGTGGAGGATTTCTTCAATAAACCATGAAAAATATACACGTTTGTTTTGGAGGGAATCCAGACACATTTCAAGGGCAGAATTTATGTTTATGTGCGCACGCTGAGTGCAGGCTTAGTCATTAGGATTTTTTTTATGATTTTCCAGGAAATGACAAACTGAACAAACTGTTTTTCCCCAACTGGCTTTGTAATTAATATGGACAAAGTTTTTTTTAAATGTTTTTAATTTCCCTACAATAAATGAAAACGCAAAGCAGAAAACCCATTCAATACAAACTCAGCTATAATACAGACACTTATAGGGAATTGTTGAAAGACTGAAGCTTTGCCCCCACAGCTACTGACTAAATAGTGCATGTGGCTTAAAAGTTGGATTTAAACTGTGCAAATGAAATGTGTGTGTTTGCAGGCGAGCAGTGACTAAGCGCACATTTGGACAGACGGGCTTAGTGATCTATACGTGGTATGCTAATCACTCTTTGATCAAAACCATCTGGGTGATGGCCATCAGTCAGCATCAGTTCTACCTTGATCGGAAACAGAGCAAGGTCAGTGATATGGCTGCACACACAGGCATACACACATGTAGCATGCAGAAGTGAGCCGGCAGTAGTGCTGAATCGTGCGTCTTGATTCTGTCCCGATTTACTCAGTGTACTGTGTCTGACTGAAGATATCATTAAAAAGAATAAGTGAAAATGCCCCCGAGTGGGAAAGTGCTCGCCCTATCATCCGGAGATCGCTAGTTCAATTCCCTAGTGATGAGGTAGCCTCCCATAGCCAGAGGCTTGGAATGAATTGATTGGCCTCTCAGAGGGGCTGGATGGGAGACACTCTGCACTCTCACATCAATCGTGTGGAGCCCCAATGGTGCGTGAGTGAGTGGCATCACGTGGTTTGGAGGAAACACGTGATAGTCTTCGGCCCTCCCTGACTGGTAGTAGTAGCCTTGATGGGAGAGCGCCCTACTGATGGATGAGAATTGGACATGACTAAATTAGGGAGAAACTTGGGAAAAATTCACAAAAAATTGTAAAAAAACAATGGGTGAAAATCTAAAACAATATGAAACAATCCATCTTACCTCTTCACCAGTTAAACATTTCATTTATTTACTATGGTATAGTAAGGGGACACCTCTCTTTTTATTATTTAATATTACTACTGCTACATCAATTAATACTGCCATTGCCAGATTTTCTCTTATCCTTCATTATTAGTCTAAAAGGAGTGCATCATGTATGATTAGATATAGTATATTAGAAATTTGCTGTGGATCTGAATCTTTTTTCCAATCAGGTCTTGCTTAATTGTCCAAGAACGTTAGAAAGCTACTTAAATTTTACAATGATTATTTAATTATTGATGCTAATTATTGAATCTTTTAAAATGCCAACAGGTGCAAATTTGCAAGAAACACATCGTCACATTTATATCTACAGCCTGATTTATTTCTATGTAACCTGTACTTATATAGTTGTTTAATATTGTGTCCAAATTCAAGTACAGTGTCAAAAGACATTGGGTATAAATGTGAATTGGATATATATATATCCAGTATACACACATAAAAGTATATTCAATTGCAAAAAAATAAAAGTAGGTCTTTATTGTTTTGAAGGAGAGTTTTTCACGTCTTCCTCAACAGGCTAAAATGACCGCAGCAAGAAGTTTAGGAGACATCGCTGTGGACCTGACTGAAAATGGAGCTGCAAAAACCACTAAACTTAATGTAGGGACCAAAAACCAGCTCATCATGGCCAGTAATGGGAGCCTTGTCTCAACTGGTGGGTACAAATTCATTTCAGTTTACCTGTTCATTAATAGTTTACTGTCTGTTTCTTTTAATATAGTACACAAAAATTAATACATAGCAGGATTAGTATTGTAATTAATATTTAGAAAACATGAATGTTAATAAAGTTGTGCAAAAATATTAATTTTGCACTTCCATCTTACACTATTTTTGTAATATTACGGCTACATCACACTATTATATCACAAAACATTTCAGTATCAAAGATACTTACATTTGCTCATCATTTTGTTTCTTACTACAATCAATATTTAACCGTTTTTTTAATTTTCTTTTTACTTACTTATCTAAAAAAATATTTTTTTTTACCAAGTACAATATGCATATTACATTATACTTGTGATTACTGTATTTTCCCTAAAATCATTATCAGGTTCTGCAGACTCTGAGATGAACGATGAGCAGAAAAAAGAGAAGCTGGCTGAATTAAGGGTGAAAGAGAAAGAAATTCAAGATGTACTGAGCCACAAAATGGCCGAGCTGAAGGAGATATGCCTTAGGGAAGCTGTAAGAATACCTCTCTTTTATTTTTAATGTTACATACATTATACCTCTTATTTTCTCTAATAATTTTTTAGACATTGTGGAAAGAATTTAACTACTGGTTAGATTTTTTTTTTAGAATATATAATTGCTACTATATGTTTTCACATATATACATAATGTATTGTGATGTTTTGTTCAGGAGCTGACTGGTAAGCTCCCTAAAGAGTACCCGATGGGTGCAGGTGAGAAACCTCCTGGCATCAGGAGAAGAATTGGAACATCTTTCAAACTAGACGAACTTTTCCCGTATAACGAGGTTGGTGTAATTATTTTTATAAAAAGCTGCTTTGTAAGTATTTGTTAAGTATTTTTCTGCTAACTTAGAATTGGTTTTTGATTTGGATTAAAATATAGTAAATCTAGTTTGAAGTTAATTTAAATATTGTTTTTTAGTCCATAATATGAATTTGAAAACAAAAATGAAGTTGATTCATTTCCAACAGAGTTGAGGAATTTGTAAAATATTCACTATAAAGTATTTATATATGATTTAATATAAAGATTTTTTCCCCCAAAATGTTGATGTTCATTTAAATCAAATTACATTTTTAGTCTGAATCTGAATTTGATGTCATTCATCTGATTATTTTAAAATTGATTATAAGCATGAAAATTCAAACTCTGTTCAAAATACAGCAATTTTAAGTAAGTTGGACTTTTATACCTTTTTCAATCAAGATTATTGACAGATTTTAATATTCAGGTGTTTAATATCACGCATGATAAACTATATACCATACTGTGCAACAGTCTTGAGTCCTCCTCATTCCTTCAATTTAAATTCAATGATGTAGATTAAATTAACAAACAAATGTTTTACTGTGACAGGCTGCAAAAGTGCCTAAATATACAATGTAAAAATTGGTTGTTTATGTAACAACTTTAGTAGCAACTTCGTTTCCCTTCTTGTCTGTTCCAACCACTCAGCATTCAGCATCATCAGTATACGAATCACCAGCCTGATCCTTTGTCATCATCTGCACCTGTTTCTCACTGGTTTAAGCCTTAAATTATATGGTCTTTTAATAATTGAATTATTTAGGTCACTAAAAGGTCTTTGTATGGCTTAACAAACAAAAGCATTCCTCTGAAACTGGTCAGGTACAGGGACTGGACTGAAAATTATCCCATGAGCCAAAAAGTCCTGGAGAACTATTCCTCAAGACTAAAAATACAAGAACAGCTGGCTCTTAGGAAACAAAATTTGAAGAAATGAAAAGGGGGCTGAAGACTTTTGCACAGTAATGTACTGTAGATGTCTGTAAATGTCTGTTTTGCGCAGGATCCATACCTGAGGAACCTGGAGAGTCGTTTTGCTCTGCAGAGGAAGATCGTAGAAGCAGCGAAAAAGCTAGCTTCAGAACACGACATCGGCAAAACGGTGAAGAAGAAGAGGAGAAGGAATTGTCTGGATGCCATGCAGAAACTTCAGGAAATCGAGGATGAGATGAACCGTTACCGAGTGAAGAAGGGCAAGAGACCCACTCAGAGAGCCTCGCGGATCATCGCAGGTATGTTTAGAAAGGTGTCCAGGAAGTAAAGTAGCTACAAGTTCAAAGGGATCAAAAGCAGCATTGGTCTTAATTGCAAAAGTTTTATTATCATTAAGAGTGGGTACAATTAACAGTTTATCTGTAACCTTTTAGCAAAATTATCATTTTGTTTATGCTGCAATGAATTACACACATTCAAACAACTTTATCAGCATTTTTAAAACTAATCAGCTCCTTCAGACCATTCAGAATTGAGAATTTCTCAGAGCTGTGGTATGAATATAAACATATATTAAAATCAGTGTGCTTTGTGAGGCGTAGAAAACCATCTTAAGGCAAAGTAAATGTCACACAAACGCCCATCAGCATCTATCCTGAAGCGTGCTCATGGAGGTTTCTTAGATTTTGTTCTTCTGAACTGTCTACCCCATGTACTTAACACGTCTCCTCAGGTTTAATAAATCCACGAAGGCTCTCACACACAAACACACACACACCCTAATATCTTTCTCTTTTTCTTTTCTTTCTTTTTTTTTTTTTTTACAGAAGAACTGGGTCAGTCAGAATGCAGCTCCCTTTCTGACAGCATCCCTCTGGATGAAAGTATGTGAGAAAATAAAGCTAAAAACCTGTCATTTCAGTAGCATTATAGTTTATCATAGCAGCTACAGTAAATGCAAAACATTTTAGCTTTAAGAATTAGATTTATCACATTTCACTTCGCTTTAGCAGTGTGAACTATTTTCTCAGACCAACATGGTTTAAATTAGCATCCAGCTAAACATTTTCCTCACAGATACTTATGTAAGCTCATTTTTCTGCCACATAAAGTGAGGCTTGCTTACATTTACATACACAACTTGTGTGTATTTTAAGGGGAAAAAATATTTACATCAGCAATTTGCTAAACATTCCTGCTAGTATTTTCAGCAGTCTGCTAAACATCTTTGACCTATTCCTTTTACATTTCGTTTAAAATGTGTACTATGTTGCTAGGTTTGTTAAAGATAAACACACACAAAAAAACCTTTAAGCATTCAACTAAATTCAACACCTTTCCAATTTTTCTAAGCAGCTAGCAAAACATTTCTGCTACAGCATAAGCATTTTAGCATTTTCTCATGCTAACAATGCTTATGTTAGCAGCCTGGTAAACATTTTCCTCACAGATACTTAGTTGAAAATCCTTGCTCATTTCTCACATTTTTACAACTTGTGTTTATTTTATAAGGAAGAGCATTTACCTCATTAGTTTGCTAAACATTTCTGCTAGCATTTTAGCAGTCTGCTAAGCATTCTTGACATATTTCAACTACAGTTAACTCAAAATGTATGCTATTTTTGCCTTTTCTTAAGCGTCTAAGAAAAATCGTAGACGTTAGAAAGACGTCTTTAAACTTTTATAAGACGTATAAACTTTTAGCTGACAAATTTCTGCTACATTCAGTAAAAAAATTTTTGATAAATCATCCTTTTCTGTTACAAACATTCAGACTATCCACTGCTGTAATTTTAAGTAACTGCTACAAAGGTGTTACTTTAATTGTTTTGTTAACCACATTTTTTTTCTGCTATAGCAAATTGCAAAATATTTGCACTAAAACATTTTTACTAGTCACATAACAAAATGCTGTATATTTTTACTACTAGCATACTGTTTAGCAGCTATATACCTACACCGTAAGCACAAATTAAGTTAGCGAGTTATTACACAGTTTTGCTAAATATTGTTTAACATCTTATTAAATATAACACCTGTTCAATTAAAAAGTAGACTTGTTTTGTTTTGTTTTTAAGCACAAGACTTTGTTTTACTGGCAAATTGTTAGAAAAAGTACAATATAATTGTATAATAGAAATATCTTGAAATGTCTTCTGTCATGTGTGTATGCGTGCGTAGATGATGCTAGTCAGCGTCGGCGGTCTCGCTCCCTGCAATGCTCGCCGTTACTCAACGCTCCTCCCACGGTCAGCCTGGACTATGATACACAGAGACGATCCTCTGAGAGCGACACACACCATGACACTGCACTCAGCAGGTGTGTGTGTCCTCAATATGATGTCATCCTTTTATTAATATGTCCTCTATTTATGACCTTGTCTCCTGTATTTTGTCTCCTCTTTGTAACCGCAAGACTGGAGTGTGATGGTCAGCCTGGTTTGTATTACACCTCTCATGATGCCTCCTCAGCCAGCAGCAGTCCCTATAAAACCGTCCCTCGCAGGCAGGCGGAGCTCCAAAACGTTGCACAGACCC
Organism: Heterobranchus longifilis; assembly: GCA_028570985.1. NCBI lineage: Eukaryota > Metazoa > Chordata > Actinopteri > Siluriformes > Clariidae > Heterobranchus > Heterobranchus longifilis. The sequence goes on along the minus strand of JAOVVB010000018.1, from coordinate 2,572,619 downwards.
TTGCCCTGACCCGTAATGCCTACAGCAGCAGCCAGCTCGGGTACAGAAGCATTGTGAAATTTGTGACTTAAGCAGCTAATTTCTCTTTAAAAGCAAGTTCTTTAAAAAAAAAAGAGTATAATTTCTTTATTAAACTGGCAGGTCTGACGGTCCAGGCCACGCGTTCCGGCATCGCAGTGGAAGTTTGGAGTCTCAGTCTCATTTCCTTTGTTATTCCGGTTCGGAGAGATCCGTTTTTCCAGGTCGCCGTAGCAACAGCAGTGAGATCCTGGATGATTGCTCATCATGCACAAGTGTGTCCAGTGCCGATTTTGGCCCTCCTTGTCCTTCCACTCCTCCGTATCTCATCCCTTCATCGCTCCATCACCAACCCAACACAGGCAGCATGCCAAACCTGGTGCCCCACCACACACACACTCATGCTCACGTACAAACTCACCCACGCACACCATATAGCCCTGCTGCATATTACGTACCCGGCTATGCCACTTCTGACTATGAGCCATATGCTAATGCAAGTGCTAATGGTGCTTACGTATACGAGAATGAACTCGAAGGACACTATAATGTCAACCCCTCATATCATGCGCATGGATACCATGGAAATGGGCGCAGCAAGAATTATGGGATGGTGCACAATCCATATGCAACACTGAGACCTCCAAGAAGTAGGAATGAACTGTTGGCTAAAACCATGCAAAAAGCGTTAGTGGTGGAGCATCTAAGAGGCTGGTACAATCGCAATACTGCGGGAAGGAGGCCGGTCTATGGCTACGAATATGATCGAGGATACCAACATCTGGGCTACCAAACATTACCAGCTCCATTTAGCAGATCCAGTAGGACCAGCTCTTATTCATCAGGTAACGGCGTATCCACTGAAAATCTCTTTAACTGAAAATTTCTCATTACATACCTAATGAGTCAAGAAAGTGTGAACTATGTTTGAACAGAGTTGACTAAGTTTGCAAGCTAACACCAGTTGTGAAATTGGTGCTAATACAGATGGCCTGGCACATCTAAACATAAATAGCTAAATATTCACATATTCACAGTCAGCTGTATCCCAAATACAATGCATCACTAAATGGTGGACTGCGGTCTGGTTCCAGGCCATATGGCAGTTCTAGCCGAAATAAGAATAATTAATATACCAGTAATCTAGCACCTTTCCATCGAGGTGGGCATGGCTATACACGTCACTCAACAGAGCCAGTCAACCCAATAAATCACTGTGTATAGACAGTGTGTGCGAAAAAACAGAAAGTGATGTACCTATAAAAAACTTACAACAAAACAGAAATGAAAGCACCATAGGGCATGGCTTACTCCAAAAAAAAGGAAAGTTGACTATGTAAACCGAACCTTCAAAGATGAATGGACCGATCAATATATGTTTATTCTTCCTGCAGGACCAGTTTGTCTCATATTTCCGAAACCATGGGGATAATAAAAAAGCTCCACTATGAGACAAAACACTAGTCACTTGAGCAAACATTAAGGATTATAAATACCTGACTTTTTTAATTCAGGACCCCTGCCATACACCATATATGCAATCTGATTTCCTGTATCACCGTTACACCATCTGTTCTACCTTTGTCCTGTTGCAGTGTCCTCTACAGCTAGTGGAGGAACAAACTGGCACACAAATGCAGATTTGGGGCGGAGCGAGAGTGAAGTGGATGGAGATATCACCCCAACATCCCAAAAGTCCTTTGCTGGAGCCTACAGTCCCACACGCAGCAGGTGAGGGGAAAATGTTCAGCGAGGGAAAATGTTCCGCAAACGCTGAATATAGTTTTTATTAGTTTGCTCCTCTGTATATTGTGCTATTATATATATGCAATTTGTGAAAATTGCTGGAGGAAATGAGACATACCGTAATGCCCAAAAAAGCATTCCAGCATGCTTGGAGTATTTAGGTGTTTCAACAAGGATTTAGGGTTGACGGCGGATTTTAAGAGGTGGGGGCCTGGGTTCCAGAGAGGGTTTAGAGATGATGTATAGAGTGGAAGGTCATGTGTTTGGGTTTCAGCAAGGGTTTGCAGTTGAAGGAGTAATGGTACTGGTCAGGTACATGGGTTCAGGGAGCGTTATGGGGTGGGAGTGTAATGTAACGGTTAGATGTTTGTGTTGGATTTAAGGCAGTGGTTCTCAAACATTTTCTGTCATTCCCCACTTAAGGGGTGGGGCGAATTTTCAAGCCCCACTTGTCAACAAAATGGTAACGAAATCGGCCAAGTTTACTATTTATTGAAATATCAATTTCTAAACCAATAAGATCAAATAACACCAAGTTCAA
>JAOVVB010000018.1:2541263-2558830 GCA_028570985.1 Heterobranchus longifilis | reverse complement strand
CATTTCTTTGTAATTTCCTTTTTAATCTGTGAGAAAGAAACAATAACTCACCTCTCTTTCTTCAAGATGCTGTATGTGCTCCGCCAGAATCGGCAGCTGCTCCAACAGAGCGCCCTGTGTACAATAAATCCACACGATTACAGCAAGTCCCCGACTTATAAACGAGTTCCCTTCCAGGAGCACGTTCGTAAGCCGGATTCGTCCACAAGTTCGACAATGTGAGTTTGACACAAACATACAATGTAAAGCATAATTTTTAAAAAAATAAATAACGCAAGACTAGTGAATAACTGCTTACTGCTGCTATAACGCAAGTGCTAACAGAAACTAACTTCACTGTTTTAATGGATAATCAATTTGATAAAACAAAACTCCACACCTTCTTCTTCAGAATGGCGTATCCGGCGTCGGCGCTGGCTGATTCTCGGCGCTCGTCTGCGAGTCGAGCCTGGGCGAGAGCGGAGGATGCCGAGCGAACGCTCTCCTTCTGCCTGTTCATGCTTTTAGCCCAGCGTTCCATGTCCTTAGCGATCTGAAGCAAAGACGTGCACCATGAGCACTGTAAATAGTTTTAAAAGATTTTGGCGTACAACGAACAGCACGTGATACAGCTGACCTGCTGTGCAGTCTTGGTTTTGGGTTTGTCCTTCTTGTCCTTCGCCAAAGCGGAGAGGTCGGAGGTTCCTGCCGTGGCATCAGGATCAGTGCCGTCATTAGGGGCAGAAATGTAGGTGTGTTTTTCTCCGTCCCAGTACATGTACTGCTGAGTGTGAAAGTTGTAGTAGTACTGAGAGAGGGGGGACAAAACAAAACCAACAGGGACAGATCTTGTTAAATCACATTGTTATAGATATTAGTTTTAGTTAATTAGATAAAAATTAGATTATTAGTTTTGAAGAAATGTAATTACAGGTAGTCCCTGACTTGTGAGCAAGTTCTGTTTCAAAGTACGTCTTTGACACGAATATATAATGTAAAGCATATCTATCCACTTGACTAAATCTCTGTCCCCTTTCCCCACAAACACCGTAATCGCACCTAAGAAATTGAATAGTGACTGTGTTGTCTCTGCACCTTTAAATGGCAAGGGGAATCCCGGACGCCATTCTGTCTTGGAGCTGTTTTCCATTGTATCGGACTGTGAACTCTTGTTGAAATTCTGATTATTTACCATCGAGTCAGCTTTACAGGACAGACATTTCCTATCATCATGCTCCCGGACTGATTAATTGAAACCGGTGAGGTCGACTCATTTCGCAAGTCAGGGACTACATGTATAGGAAATTCATCAACAAGGTTTCTTACCACACAAGATAAACCACACAAGAGAAAGCTAAAATCAGGTCAATTTAAATAATAAAGCCATCACGATCAAACCTGAAATTAAACCGATATTTTACCTGTGAGTTGGGATCGTAGTACAGTCCCGTCAGAGGATCATAGTAATAACCTGAGCTTTCGTCATACTGATACGTGGACACGTCAGGATCAGCTGAAACAACAACACAATTAGTCATTTAAATAACCCTCACTTTCTGAAAAAGGTAACAAGTGAAGCTGCCTCGGATTTCTCCTTCAGAAAAAAAACAATCCTGAAAATTCGTCCCTGAATGGATAGAGATAAAGTGAAAACTCACGGTACTGCTGACGCTCATACTGTGTTCCTGGGGTAGCAGGCTGAGGCTTTCCAACAATCTCAACCTACACACACACACACACACACACACACACACACACACGGTTAAACAAGTTATGCTGCCATAGAAAATTGTGACGGAGACCCAAGAAATTTTAGTGATTTATCATCTAGCAAACTTGTTCACTTGTTCACTTATAAAGGGGTCTGTTGTTCAAACAAGTAAATCGTTCAAAGAATTGTTTTACAGATGATTCACTCGTTTATTTTGAAGGAAAAAAGGTGAATCACTTGGAGAATCATTTGACAATCATTTGACAAAGTGTTTACAAAAGAGCTGCCTGAGTAGACAAGTGAATCAGTTAGAGAACCATTTAGCAAGTGACTCACTTATTTATAAACAGGTTTGCTTACATAAAGACGTGAATAATTACAAAATTATTTACTTATTCATTTACAAAAATATTTAATTAGGTAAAAAAGTTAACTAGTTAAAGAATCATTTAGCACACTATTAATTTATTCATAAATAAAAGGTTTGCTCCAGTAAAGAAGTGAATCGTTTGGAGAACCGTTTAGCAAATTATTAATTTATTAATTTATCTAGACATTTTATTTTATTATTGATTATTATCTAAACACATTTTTCTCACACATACACCCTTCCATAAATTTAATTTTTTAAAGTTTTTCATTTTTGTGAAGTTGCTTTGAGACAATGACCCATTGTTAAAAGCGCTATATAAATAAAATAAGTGAATCAGTTAAAGAATTATTTCCAAATTATTTAATTATTCATTTACAAAAAACGTCTGAGAAAACAAGTGAATCAGTTAAAGAATCATTTAGCACATTATTAATTTATTCATATACAAAAGAAGATTTACTTTTACTTTGTTTATAAAAGGCGGCTGCTTAAACGTTAAACTGAGTTAATGATTTAGCAAATGACTTACATGTTTTAAAAAAGGTTTGCCTGAGTAATGATTTAGTGAACCATTAAGCAAATGACTGTAAAAGATTGGCTTGAATAAGTAAGTCAACCAAAAACATTTGCCAAATGATTCTCTAAATGACTCGCGTGCTCACTCGAGCAAACCTTTAGTACATTAATAAGCGAATCTCCTGATAAATGATTCACTAAAACGATAACTTGTTTATTTAAGCCAGTCGTGTCTGTAAATGAATAAGTGAATAATTTGCTAAATGATTGTATAATCTGTTAGGATTTTGAAGGTACACACGCAAGTGTACTTCACTTACAAAAACACACACACACTTCTTTATTACAGAAATATAACAATCTTGTGTGTTAAAGCGTGGAGAACATTACCTGGTTTGGCCTTGCGCTGATAACTTGCGAGTGTATCTGTGTGAGTGCGGGACTGATGGCAGCACCTTCGGTTACCGTGGGAACCAGAGCAGCTAAAGAAAAACAGCAAATTAGTAAAGATTATTAGAACATTTGTTGTTAGTGTTCAGGATTTTTCTCTTCTGAATCTCACCTGGAGTCACGCCCACCCCTTCGTTTGTGCCGATTAATCCTGGAGCAGAATTCGTCACAGGGCCCGACCCTATAACCACCCCGGCCCCTTGATAGCTAACTGCTTCTGCAGTAACTCCTTCTGGTCTCTGCTGCGTGAACGCTGATGTTGCTGCCCCCTGCTGGTACAAGCTCACGTCTCCTCCAGCAGAAAGCTGATGTGTGAAACAGGAAACGGGATTTAACTCTTAGATATGCATTGAGATATGAAACATTAAAAATATGTCACACTTTTTTTTATTTTTCAAGTGTCTAAATACAGTAGTTAAGGAATTACAAAATTTACAAGAACTGAACATCCAACCCATACAAGTGATTCACTGGATGCAGTTTAGTTTCTCCATGATTAATCTGTAGTGTTTCTGTGTGTGTGAGAGAGAGAAAAAGAGACCTGGGAAACCGCCCACTGTGCTGCAGCAATGGCTGTACTTGCGACTGTAGCTGCACTCACACGACTGCTGTCAGTCACACTCGCCTCTCTGAAAAGGAAACGGAGTAAAGAAGATAGAGATAAGGGAAGGTAGACAGCTTAAGAATCAGGAACAGGCAGGTACGGTGGCCGAGAAGTGCAAAACAAAATAACAAAACCAAAAACTAAATGACAAATTCAAAATCAATAAAAATGAAAAAAATAAAAATAAAACTAAAAAAAAAAAAAAAATTACAAATAAAAAAAAAAACATAATTCAGACAAACCGGAAAATGTAGGTATAGTTTGCGTTTTCTGATTTGGTATTTTGATTTCTGCTTTTGTCATTTTGTTTTCCGTTCTTGTCATTTTGTTTTCCGTTCTTGTCATTTTGTTTTCCGTTCTTGTCATTTTGTTTTCCGGCTTTGTCATTTTGTTTTCCGTTCTTGTCATTTTGTTTTCTGATCTGTTATTTTCTTTTGCACTTCTCGGCCACTGCAGGCAGGTATGAAAGGTGCAATAAGAGACCATGACGGGTAGAATTATCTCCAGGTCATATAACTCTCCTGGTTGCACAGCATGCAATCACCTTGTAGTTTAACATGTTGTGGAAAACAAACCTTTTTTCTAGGGCCAGGTCCACATGTAGCCGGGTATTTTTAAAAACAGTGATTTTTCTCTGAGGTTTTTGTCTTTCGTCTACATGCAAACAAAGTTTTGGTCGTTAAAAACAAAAGTTTTTGGAAACGTCTGTCCAAAGTGAAGATTTTCCAAAACTCCATTTTTCAGTGGTGGTGTGTGCACGGGGAAAACAGATTTTGGCTTGTTGTAACGTCACCCTGTGTGCCGATGAGGTCATTGTCTGTGTGCTGGTCTCCTTGATTTGATGTTAGCTTTGTTTATGAGGATATTTTGTGCAATAGTGGACTTGTGTACAGTAAACCAGTGACAGTGTTAATGCTGCTTACTGGACTTTTTACATACGTGTACAAACACGCGCAGTTACTCACACATTACATTAACGAACAGAGGTGTCTGAACGTAGTACTCAGCTCACTGCTGCTACACACAAAACTCCCACGATAAAGACCCCACAGACAGCGACGGCGGTTTTGGACGAGACCCAGTCTGACTTCTACAAAGCGCAACCGGTGATGACGTTTTGTCTAGACATCTGATTGGCCCCCTGTTGATTAGGGAGGCTCCTAACAGCACTTAACACGGCGGCTTCCGTTTTCATGTGGACAAAGATGTTTTTAAAACGTAGGTCATGTGGACAGAATAAAAAATGAAGTAGAAAAATCTGTGTGGACATGGGACAAGTGTGATGTGAAGAGAAAAGCTCACGGCTAATCATCAAATATATTCATAGTGCAGGATAACGACTAAAAATCAACTCATATGTAGGAATCTATACATTTCCTATTATTATTACATTATGTTTGATAACACTTTTCAGTCTCATCAGGGAGTTTCTCCAGGCAAATAAAACCAGAGACGTGGGGTAATGTCTCAAATACAGATTACGAGGCTTTGTTGAGATTCTAATGTCTGTTGTGCACTTGTGATTGTTTCGTGTACCGTTTCGAGCCCTTGGCGAACTCAACAGTCACGTTTTTCCCATCGATGGACAGCGGAGGCTGAAGAGCCTGAAGGATCTGCAGCAGCTGAGACGCCTCCTGCGAGACAAACATAGCCGGATCGATGAAGCAAATCAGCAGTTGTAATTGGAATGAAAACCTGAACTTTGTAAAACAAGGAAATTTTGTTTGTCTTGTGAGTCTTTTTCCTCGCTTCATCACTCATTCAACTTCCATGTCTCTTAAATTATATTTAAATACTTTATTTCAAGTTACCCATAATAAAGTGTATAATTTTTAGGCCACTAAAGTATTCAAAGTAACAGTAAACACTAAAGTATAGTGCCTTCAAACCGGTATCTCATTTCGAGAGCTAATGACATCGTAGCTTAAAGACAAAGCGAAGTGAAAGATACTGTATATACATAGCATTCCTTGTGCAAGTCCTTCACAGGATGGTGTGTGCTGTAGATGAGGATACTGTACCACGATGGTGGTGAGCTGTACGAAGGCGAACCCACGATTCAGCTGCGTCTGTTTGTCTTTAATGAGCCGTACGTTGGAAGACGAGAGAGTGGCGAACGGCGCCAGAGATGACAAAATGGCCTCCAACGTGGTGTGAGGACCAAGATTCCTGAGGATTAGGGCTAAGATCAAAAACACGCGGATTAGCGATGCAATTAAAAAGACTATTAAGCATCATAAAAACAGGCCGATGTCAAGACTTCTTGTCTCACATTTTATTTATCCACTTTGATTTATATTCCAAATCAAAACCTAAATATGGTTGCAAGCAACGATGAGCGGGCCCAAGCACCCTGAGCCATCATCACCCGGGGGCACAAGAAATACAATAATTACAATACAATACAGGGGACATACCATTACCATTATTACATCGTTTTAGAAAAGGGGGCATTTTAAGTCTAGACCTTTAAAAAGCCCCAGATGCTGGAAAAAAACAAGCATTACACTATGATGTCACACAGAAAGTTATGGCCCAAGTTATGGTGAGGACCCTGTGCCACGCCCGGGGCCCAGACTCTAAGGCATCCTAATGGAATGTAAAATCACACACTATGGTGACATGGGGCTGATGTCATAGTGCTTGGGCCCTAATTATGGAAAACCCCTGCTGAACAAAAGCGGTGTGTGTGTGTAGCGAGGGCCGAGGGACGTACTGTCGTTTGCTGCCTCTGCGGTCTGAGATGAGGCGGCGACATTGAGCAGAGGGGTGGCTGTCTGATAGATGCTAGGAAGAGGCAGTAAACCCTGGGACGAGTCCTTTGACTGTCTCGGGGGTAAATCTTTATGTGGCATGGCCAGTTTGTGCTCGGCGTCTGAAGAGAGAGAGAGAGAGAGAGAGAGAGATAAAGGAAATTTCACCAGCACCATACAGACACATTCATTACATGCTCAAAATCCTAAAGGCTTATTAGAGCTTAAAAGAAATTTTTTACATATAATTTTAGGCACTTGTTCCACTTTTAAACATTTCAAGAGATGTATTACATATATGCAGCCATCATAAACAGAAAAACACTAGAATGGGTGTTCTGATCCCAACATCAGATTAACCAGTGCCAATCTCCCCTTTTGATTCACTTATTTATTTTGCAAATGAATATTAGAAATATCAAGGAAGGGTTGCATCATGTCTCAGTACTGCTCAAAGGTTTGGGATCACTGATTTTTATTTTTTTCTGCATTCTAAAACAACATTGAAGGCATTCAAAATTTGCAATAATCTCTTCTGAACAGTTGATATTGATATATATATCTGCTACTTCTGCTCTGTAAATCCTCCATAACGGCTCTAATCTAAGGTGCTGTTTGTTAATTGGTGATTTCTAAGGCTGGTGAATCTAAATGAACTTCTCCTTTGCAGCAGAGGTAAGTTTTGGTCTTGCTTTTCTGGGAAGGTCTTCATGAGAGAGTTTCATCATGGAGCTTGATGGGTTTTGCAAATGCACTTGACACAATACTGTTCTAGCAAGAGCTGTTCCATTTTGACCATTATTATTGTTGTCACTTCATTACATAATTCCATGTCTGTTATTTCATAATTTAGAAATCGGCAGTATTGTTCTAGAATGTAGAAAATAAATCACTAAACAAAAACACAGAAATCTGTAAGTAATGCTGACATTTTGAGTGGTAGTGTACATCTAGTACTTTAGCACTAACACTTATTCCTATTATGATTAACAGTACAAATTTATAACCTCTCATCTCACATTTAAACCTACCAAAAGATCTGTGTTGTGCATCAGTCACCTCTAAGTTGAATGTAAAGTTAAAGAGTTGTAGATTTGAGATGTGGCGCGTGATGATAATCGTGACGACTGAGGAACGTTTTTAAACTCGTCAGTGAATTTATTGCAGTCAGTAAACTGGTGTTTTCTCCCCAAAAGGTAAAGGAATTCCTGAACTAATAATAACATGCACATGCATCATAAACTAAACAGGAAGTCCGTTTTTTTTTTTTCTCTGATGTTTTTACCTGCTTTTGGAACTCCACATTTGAAACATTTCTCCCTTCGCTTGAAGTTCTGCACTCCACACTGAAACGTACCAGACAGCATGTTTGCCAAACATAAACCAGGCGTAAATGACCATAACCACACACTAGGCAAGTAGAAATACTGAAATACTGCAGCATTTAATACTTCGTAAGCTGAAAAGAAAAGCAGCAAAGTAATGAATCATATTGGAATCACGATCACAACAACGCCTCGCCTAACGTACATGGAACGTTCTGTGAAATGGTGATTTGCGCGTGAACACTGTATTATAAATTTAGAAAGGATATATGGTATACTAGGGACGGTAAATCATAAATCATTACTTAATTGACTGACATTTGGAATAAACAGATAAAAAAATGTAATGGTTAATGTTTGTTTTGCATAATACTTCTCCATAGCACACGTATTGTGCACAATATTGATTATTTTTAGTAGCTTTCTTTTTGTCTGAATGAGACAAAGAAAAAACAAAAAAGAGAAACTGTCATTTTAACAGCCATTTTTATTTTTTTATTCTGTCTGTTACTTTATTAGTTTGTCTCATGCAACTAAATTGTTGCAATTGTGCGTCAAGAACACCTTAAATAAAATTTCAGCTCAGAAAAAAAAATGCTTCTTATTATTATGTATTATTAATGATTAAATAATTATTGGTCAATTAATTATTGATTGCTAACATGTCCAATATATCAGTTTAAAATGTGCGAAATTTTAAACCCTACAGAATAGTGTAGTGTAGTGGTCAAAACTTTCATTAAACACACTCTTAAACCTTGTGGAAAGCCTTCTCAGAAGAGTTAAAGCTGTTATAGCTGCAAAGGGGGCGGGGCCAAAATCATATTAAACTCTATGGATTAAAAAAATCGGATGTTACTCAAGTTCATACGCATGTAAAGGCAGGCGAGCAAATACTTTTGGTAATATAGTGTACATCATTAATTAAAAAAAGTTATTAATAATAATTTTTTTTAATCAAACCAGTTTTTTTAAATAAACCAGTTATTTTTCTCAGCACACACCAAAGTGTTTGATTCTGTATTTAATTATCACTCACTCAATTAATTTTTTTATTCAAGAAAAACTAAAATAATTCTACACATAATGGTGAATAAATGTCATTAAAAACTATTATAACGTGTGTGTACCTTGTTACAGAGCCAGTCCTCGTTAGCACGTGGCTTTGGGTCACTATAGTGCATAGACACCCTGTGTCCCAGAACAGTGAGCACTCTCTGATGGATGGAAAAAGAACGAGAGAAGGAGGGGAGAAGAGAAAATATGGCAGTCAGTATCAAAATAAAGAAAAAAACAACACTACAGACCTCAGCTCACAGAAAGAGAGAGAAAGAGAGAGAGTGAGAGAGAGAAAGTAAGAGAGAGAGAGACAGGGAGATCACCTTCAGCCAGAGAAAATTGGGACGGACGTGCCAGCCTCTCTCGGCCATTACCACTTCACCACCCCTCAATTTCAGGGGTAACACGCGAAATATACCTGCAGTTCTTTCCTATCCAATGTACAACCCGTCGTTATGAACAGGCAGGTAAGACACGCCCACTCGTCCTGATTGGTGGATTGCATTTACTAAAAATTGACCGTAAAGGCCATAGGCTTTGTACACAAATGGTACAATTTCTTTTAAGAGCAAAGCAGAAATCTTATGCATTACCACAGCCAGAAGGAAAAAAAAACAACACTCCAGTGACTATGCGCACACTGAGTGCGCTTGTGTGTGTGTGTGTGAGTGCGTGTGTCTGTGTGTGAAGTGACCTGGTTGGTCTCCATCCAGCGGCTGGCCTCCTGCAAGTGATTAAACTCGACGAAGGCGAATCCTCGGCTCTGACCTGCACACACAGCGCCGAGCCACAACAACACAACATCGCAGTGAGGGGTTAATGCAGTCATTCGGACAGAGAGAGAGAGAGAGAGAGAGAGAGAGAGACAGATAATGTGTAATGTGTGCTTATAAGAATGTGAGATGGAACAGGAAAGAGATTCACTGGTTTTGCTTTGTTAACAGACAAACTAACCATCCACGAGCACACACACACACAGAAAGAAAGAAAACTTCATATGGTCAGTCAGAATTTTCCAAAACCACAATTTTTTAAACTAAACTTAAATACAAAGTGTTTAGTCCTCTACATTCTGCCTCATTTAAGCCCAATTTCAACTTTCCAGGTCCCCAGTTCGCGCAGTCACTTTCCAGGTCCCCAGTTCGCGCTGTCACTTTCCAGATCCCACTTTCGTTATTCATAACCCTTACCAAATTGTTAGCTTTTCCAGTCTTGATCAACCATAACATTTCCCTGTAGCTCCGCCTTAAGCGATTCGCTGTTATGCCACAGCTAACGACATCATAGCGTGGTCTGAGCCATGGCAAACTACAAGATTTTGAAACTTTTAACAAAAATCATTTAAGTGGGAACTGGGCTTTACAGACATGACAGATCCTGGGTCATACCGCCTGATAAAGGATCGTCTTCCGCTTCCTTTGAGTCTCACAAAAAAAAAAATTCATTTAAAATAGAATTGTACGAGCCAACACGTACCGTGGGCCAAAAGCAGGCATTATGAATTCAAATGGTAGGAAAAATTTTCACAAAAAGATGAATTTGCATCCTTTAGTACAGCTTTCCTACTGAAGAGCATGACTCGTGGGGAAAGACTCTAACTTGGGAAGATGTGTATTCTGACGGAGTGTGTGTATGAGTGTGTGGTGGTCATATTTTCACCCATGTTTGACTTACCTTGTAACTCTGAGCTCTGAATTCTGTTCATCATTTATGATCTCAGTGCGTTTAAGACATAAATCAGAGAAAAGAAAAAGAAAAGAAAAAACACGGATATCTCTGTTCCGTTTGAGCAACAAGCTATGCAGCTGACGGTCATAAACATGGGTGTGTGTTTTCCTCTTCAGACCCGCATCATCAGGGTTACAGACTGAAGAAGCTGTTGATCTAAAGCAAACAACTGCACATACAGTTAGGGCGTTTGCGCTTTAGTCTCTAATGATTTGTATTTGTTCCCAGGAACGAGTGCTCCCTCCTCCCCCACTGCCCAGCGTTCACATTATTTTTGCTCTCCGTACTCGGGTACACCTGTGTATTTACACTCTCTGATCCAGCAGGTGGCAGTATGCACATAATCGGTTTGTAAGCTGCCATTAAACACAAGAAAAGAAGAAAATAAGGAAGTCAACCTTTGTGCCATGCCTAATATAACTGATTTGCAGTAAAAATAAATGTAAAAAATGGTCAAGAGAGACGCTGTATTGTGCCTACCTACAGGATCAGCTATGGTCGTGTAGGTCAGAGGATGAAATCGAAGCGTGCTACATGCACAAGGAGATTTAGGAGGAGACCGACGCCACTAATGATGTCACGACTGAATAGCGAGCAACTTCCATGTTCAGGTACCATCGGCTTCCATATCCGATTCGATATCTGCACGAATACGCTGTACCGAGCCCGAGACCATCTCTTCAAGCAGACTTGGAACGACTGTTTTTTCACTGACCGAGTCACCCGAGTGTTGTTTGCTTTTACGGATTTATAACGCTCCGTGGAGCAGCACGGGATGTACTGCAGGTGATCGTATCAGGATGGAGGAGGTTTAAAAAGCTTGTAAAACTGTTGGTGGTGGTTTGAAAGAAAATAAATAAATAAATAAAAATAAAAAGCCTGATGGGAAAATTCTCACCTGATGATTTGTTCCTCATGAGGCGAACATCTCGTGGCTGAATCCCCTGAACCTGGAGCAGGGCTCGAATCTGACAAACACACACAAACATAGAAGGTGCAAAGGAACAACATATTAACCACATAAATACTGAATATTATACAAATACACATAAATATTGTGCATACAATAAATAAAAATCTAAAAAAAAATAAACCACACAGAAAGCAGGTCATCAAAAAAGTAATTTTTCTTATATGAAATTTATTTAAATTATAATCAATCATGTAAAAAAATATACCTGAACTATTTTATGTTTAATATATATTAAAATATTAAATAAGTGATAAAGAAAGATCTAATAATCTTACACAATTAAAATCTAATAAAAATAATTTTAAATGATAAATGTGTTATTATGCTCATTTTAAATTGTGATTTTAACGACTTAGATAATAAAATATTTTATTAGATTTTTCACCAAATAGTTCAATCACAATAAGAGTTAGAATTCATAATGCTCTGTGGTAATGATCAACGTTGTACTTTTTATGTGTGTGTATGTATGTATATGTGTGTGCGTGTGTGTGTGCACGCACCTCGTTGGCCGTGGCGTCGGGTGGGAGCATCCTCAGCATGATGATGTTGCTGGGTTTCTGGTCTTCGGCTCTGTAATCCTGATCACGCAGCTCGGCGTCCTCTACCCCCGACTCCGCCCTGTAATTCATCTCTCCGTCCTCGTCCCTCCATCCTCCCTGTTGCCGGGGACGAGCACGAAGGACATAAGGATTCTTGCTAGCTAATTACAGACGTGTCTCAGATTTCACAACGAACCACTAGTAATGAGAAGAAGGTTTAGATGCCGTCTTGGATTTATTTCATCCAGAGGTTTAAAACCACCATTTTGTCAAACAATGTTTATAATTACTGTCGTTGCTATTACATGGACCAATTAGCTAAAACACTAAAGTGAATAAGATTTACACTTTATGGAGAAAACAGACGTGAAAAGAAAAATATAAGACAATACAGGAAACACAGCTTGTTGTTATGCTTCCTGTGCTGATCCTGATGCCAAGATGATCCATGTGGTTTCGAGAAAGCAAGCAAAAAGGAAAATAAAGAATGTAGAATAAGCTTTGAGCTGTGGAATAAAAAAAACAAAATGCAAAAGAAAGAATAAAAACTAAAAAAAAAACAAGAGTAAAGGAAAAAGAAAAACAGAAAAATGAGTAAAGGAAGGGATGTGGAAAAAAGGACAAAAATGAATGAAAGAAAAAAAAGAAAAAGACAAAAATGTTTCAAAATGAAGAAAAAGAATTAATGAAGCATGAACAAAAGGAAGCAGGCAGTAAACGAAAAACTAAAAGAGAAAAGACAGGACGAAGAACTAGAAGGGGCGGTGCGGAAAAAAGGGACACCATAAACGAAAGAATGAAAAGCAAGCAAGGAGGGAAAAAAATCAAGACGAAAGAAGGGCTGTGGAAAGAAGAAAATGGAAATTTAAAAAAGAAAATAAATACAAATAAAAGCATAAAGAATGAACAAGCAAGAAAAAAAGAAAGTGTCAAAAAGAAATGAAAAAAAATTACTAGAAGAAGGGCTGTGGGGGAAAAAAGGATGAAAGAAAAAGAAAATCTTAAACATATTCAAAGAAAGGCTGAAAAAAAAGGAAAGGAAGAAAGAAGAAAAACTCAAGCAAAAGATGGCATTAAAAATAGGAGATTTAAAAAAAAAAAGAAAAAAGATTTGAAGGACTGTGGAAAAAAAAAATGAAAGGAATAAAAAACAAAAGCTTAAGCAAAAAAAGAAAGCAAGCATCAAAAGAAAAGAAGAAGAGCTGTGAAATTAAGAAAGAAAGAAATGTCTGTAATAATCAGACAGGTGTAACAGTGTAATGTGACTCATCAGTGACGTGGAATGTTTCCAGAGTAATTTTAATCGTTATTATTATTATTAAAGCTAAAGTGATTCCATGGTTCCCACCCTTCTTGACCGGACACTTCTGGAATATTTCTCCTCCTCCGCTTGTCCTCCGTCTCTCCTCCAGTCTTCTGTTCTGCGTCTGTAGCGCTCGTAGTCCCGCGTGTGGACGTCGTGCTCATCCTCTGCCCGGAAGTCTCTCTCCTCCTGCTCAAAGTGTGCGTGGGAATTCGAGAAGCCGCTCCCTCGCCGCGGTCCGTCTCCGCCGTCTCGGTTTCCTCTTCCTCTGAACCGGCTGTCGTCAAACTCTCCGTGTCCGTGCTGCCTGTCTTTACTTAAACCCTCGCCATCAATCGGGTACCCGCGGTAGTCCACGTCTCTATAGTCGTGATCCTTGTTTTCCGCACGTCCCGTACGATCGCAGCGGCCACTCCTAAAACCAGAAGAGAAAGGGTTTGAAATCACTCAACACACAGTTACATGACTCACACTGGACCAGAGTGACTGGACACACACACTCCTGCGCTCTAAACGCAGTCTATTAGCAGGGATAAATCTCTCAAGGAAAAAAAAGTGACTGAAAAGAGAGAAAGAGGAAACAAAAGTGAAAAAGAAAGCAAGCAAGAATGAAAACCTTAGGAAGAAAGAAGGACTCTGGAAAAAGAAATAAAGAATGTGAAGGAAGGATGGAAGGAAAAAAGAGAAAATGTGAAAGAACAAAAAAAGGAAAGAGAGAAAGAAGAGACAAGATGTGAAAGAAAAAAGAAAGTTAGGGCATGAAGGAAGGGAGGAAAGAAGAAAAAATGTGAAAGAAAGAAATGGAAAATCAGAGAGAGAGAGAGAGAGAGAGAGAGAAAGAGGACACAAAAGTGAAAAAGAAAGCAAGCAAGAAGTAAAACTTCAGGAAGAAAGAAGGGCTGTGGAAAAAGAAGGAAAGAAAAAGGTTCTGGAAAGAAAAGACAAATTGTGGAAGAAAGAAAGAAAGAAAGGAAAGAAAGGAAAGAAAGAAGACACAAAATGTGAAAGAAAGAAGGAAAGAAAGAAAGACTCTGGTAAGAAAAGACAAAATGTAAAAGAAGCATGCAGCTACCAATTACAACCTCACCACACATTTTTTATCAAACAAAAATGTAGTTCTATAAACTGTATGCTAATCAGCTATAAAGAGCAAAGTGCCTTCCTGACACAGCTCATTTGCATTTGATAACACCCACAAAACTCCATATAAGGTAAAATACATGGACAGCTAAGAGCATGAAATGAACCATCTGAAAAACAGAAGCAGGGGTTATTTTAATTCACCTGAAGTGTGAATAATCACACTTATTAATCTTATCCTAGCTTTGTGTTGGCTGTGTTTGTTATTGGTGTTAATTAAAGGATATTAAAAATAACACATCAAGCCCTCAATGGTACTCTTGACCTAGTGGACTAGAATGAGGACATGTTTTTAGACGTTAAGACTCCTAAACCTTAAGCTCAAATAGGATGAGAACTATTTTTATTTCTGAAATGAAAAGATTACCACAGATCTAAAATTTCACATAAATACTCGCACAAATGATTTCCGCATTAATTCGTTGCAGCCTGATTAAACTGAGAGTCAAATGGAAGCATTAATATTTCTATTTTGTCGTGTTTCAGTGAACGAGCGCTCAGAGTCTGCTATAAAAATATCAGTTTTTATTTCAACTTTTATAAACAGTTTCATAAAAAGAACAGAATGTCAAAAGCCTTTTCACTCACCGCCTCCCATAATCCATGATCAGTAACACAACCTGAGCAGCGTCTTCTTCTCCTGAAACAAGAACACACATAAACTTCAGCTTTTAAAGATCAACACAGCTTAAGTTTGTGCTCACAATAAATGTAGAATCGATTAAAAGTTTAGCGATTCAAACGGCTTAAGGTTTAAACAATGATTTGTCCGAGAAGCAAAAACTTTAAAGCGTCAAAAATATGATTTTTTTCCGACTCCGAGTGCTGATAAAGAAGGGAATAAAACAACAAAATGTGCTGCGAAGTTGCTTTAAAGAAAGAAAGAAAAAGAAAGAAAGAGTCTGGAAAAAAATTAATTAAATGAAGCAAGAAAGCACCCATAAAATAAGAAAAAGAAAGTAAAAACAAAGTTAAACAAATCTAGTAGAAAAAGATTTGAAAAGAAAAGACAAAATGTAAAAGAAAGGAAACAAGAAGAAAGCCAGCAAAAAAACAAACAAAAAAAAACCAAGCTAGGAAGAAAAAAAGCATGCAAGAACAAAAGAAAAAGTAAAAAACAACAAGCAAGAAAAAATGGAAAACACAGAACCAAAGAAAATAGAAAGAAAAAGCAAGCAAAAAAATCTTTAAAAATAAAAGGCAAGCCAGAAAGACAGAAAGAAAGCAAGCAAGATCAAACCAAAAGAAACAAAGCAACCAAGCAAAAATATTAAAAGAAAGAAAGAAAAAAAATCATATGAAATAAATAATAAAAGCAAGCACAAAAAAAGAAAAAAGAAAGGAAAGATAAAGTAGGTAAAAAAGGAAATATCTAGAAGAAATGAGGTCTGTAGAAAGAAGAGAAGAGAAAAAAAAGCAAGCAAAAAATAAATCTCAAAAATCAAAGAAAATAAAGCAAGCATGCAAGCAAAAAGGAAATAAGAATCCAGCAAGAAAGCAAGAGAACAATCAAGAATAAACCCAAAAAAAGAAAAAAATGGAAGAAACAAAGAGAAAAAAATAAAGCAAAAAGGCAAGCAAGCAGACGAAAGAAAGAGAATAAAAGCAAGCATTAAAAAATAATAAAGAGAGAAAGAAGGCACAAAATGTACACAAAAGAAAAACAGAAAGAAAGTAGGTCTAAAAGAAAAATACAAAAAAATTAAATATCAAGCAAATGAAAAAGTAAAGAAAAACTGGCCAGAATAAAAAAAATCTCAGGAAGAAAATATGGGTCTGGATACAAAAATATCAAATAAAGAAGCCAGCATAAAGAAGGTCAGATGGTGTTGATGAGGAAGGAAAATAAAAACAACACATTGTGCAGCACAGTTGATTAATTTCCCAGTCCAGCACAGCCCTGAGAGCACTTTAACCAGCTTATCATCTCCCTGTTATTAAATAATTACACACTGAGTCTTCAGTGCTTCATCCACTTACACTTACATTTATTGTTCTGTTGTACTGTAAATAAAAACACAGTTAGGTTGGAGTCAAACCAGTTAGTCTGTGGCGTCTCAGTCAAGCTAGTTTATATCAGAGAGGTTAGTTAGCTAGTTAATAAGAGCAAACAGGACTAGAATTAGTTAAAGTCAGAGCTAATATAAACAGCTAGCTGCTTCATACTGTTAACTAGCACGTGGTTGGTTAATTAGCTGGTAAATGTGTAAGACTGTAGAGTTTGTAAACTGATATTAAACGGCGCTAATGTACACAACTCCATCAGATAGAAGCTAACAGTTCATGAGCTAGCTAACGCCATGCTAAAGACGCGGCAAACGCTAGCTAGCGAGCTAACGTCAACAATTTGCTACGCTTTGTTAGCTTAACTAGCATGCTAAAATCAAAGGATAGATATTATATATGACGTCATACAGAAACCAGCGTTACATGCGTGGTGTCAAAGCTCTTACCTTTATTCAGTAAACAGGTTTACAGTGTGAGTTGGTGAGACTGCGCGTTCATGTGAGCGGCGCAGTGGAAGTGCTACTGTAGCTAACGGCTAACAGCAGCAGGGTTGCCAGATTCCACGGAAACCCCGACCTCTGCACAAGACAAGTCTCAGAGTCGTGCTGTTACAGGGAACTAATAAACGACGAGCTGTTGCGATGGAGCAGACTCGATTATATTCCCAATAACAGCTCGGCCCTGCAGTGATCTATGTGTCTCATACTCCTGCATTGTGGAAATGATTGTATAGTATGAATTAACCATTCATTCATTCATTCTCTCTCTATACCGCTTATCCCGTACAGGGTCACAGGACACTACAGGCACATGGGTGGGTACATCAAGGACAGGGTGCCAATACATCGGAGGAACACAAAAGAAAGGACACAAAAGAATAAGAAAGAAAGAAGAGAAAAATTGTTAAAGAACAAAAAGAAAAAAAAGAAAGAAGGCAGATGTGGACAGAAGAGATGAAAGAAAAAAGAAAAAAAAAGACAAAATGCAAAAGAATAAAACAAAAAAGAAAAAAAATTAAGCCGGCTATGGGAAGAAGAGATAAAATGTGAAAGAATAAAACAAAAAGAAAGAAAAAAAGAAAAGAAATAAAGAAAAAGGCACTGG
>JAOVVB010000018.1:2516716-2528772 GCA_028570985.1 Heterobranchus longifilis | reverse complement strand
ATAAGTTTTAACGAATAATAATAATAATAATAATAATAATAATAATAGTAATAATGATGAAATATGTTTTAAGTATTATTATTATTATTATTATTAGTAGGAATGTAGCACCGTTACGCTTCGATTAGTCCGCATCTAACCATCTTCATCAATGGAATGCTAATCTCTCTCCATTTTAAACTTTTGATTATCACCATTTTCAATAATCAAAAGTTTTAAATAATTTCCCAGCACAAGCAGGGTAAAAAAAAAAAGTCTTAAAGTTTATTAAGGCTTCACCCATCCCTTACACCATGCTGTGGAAAGTAAGGCATTAAATACTCAAGGCCAATGAAAACACAGTCGAGATATATATATATATATATATATATATATATATATATATATATATATAAACTGAGTCATTACGTCATGTAAGATCACGTGGCCTGAAAAGGACAAGACAGACATCCAAAACACACACGCATGTACAAACACCCTCCACTTTTTTATGATTTTTTTTGCAGCATTCGGGGGGACTTGCTTAAAATGTCATGAAAATCAGCAAACTGGTTGGTTGCCTGAGCTGCTAGCCACTGTGCATGGCACTGGAACTTCATGAAAGATTTTGCTGCATAGCTCATACACACTTGCGCTTGAACAACTTTCCTAATGCATGTCATGGGCACTACTCAAGAGGAAGTCAGTTATTATGGGATGATTGCAAAGCGCACCCAATAGACTATGATATACTCCTCCTAGGGTATTTATACGATCGCCACCAAACCGGTTCAATGTGATCTGAATACACTGAAGATGAAAAATTGCAAAGGGCTTTTTGATGTCTCAAACGGATCTGCCGTGCCGAGGATTTAAACTTATGGCAAAAAGTGGCTAATAACTTCCTTACTTGTATATAATTAGTTCTATAATTAAATAGTTATATATTATGTCATAATGGTATTGATATTTCCTTTCTAAATGCATGTGCCCACTGTCTTTGTGGTGCGCCCTGTGCGGCGATGGCGCAGGAGCTTGGCCACGATCATTGTTGCTTTGCAACTATATATTTGAATTGTTTGCAAAACACCAATATGGTCTCAAGACACTGAGGTTGCAAAATTGCAGAGTCATTTGTCTTATTGCGAACGATTTAATTCAACTCAATTTTATTGATATAGCACTTTTAACAATGGTCATTTTCTCAAAGCAGCTTCAAAAGTTCAGCCATGGCGAAGCCTTAAACTCATGGCAAAAAAGTGGCTAATAACTTCCTTAGTTGTATATATAATTATTAAATATTATATATTATGTCATAATGGTATTGGCATTTCCCCTTTAAATGGACTTGACCACCGCCTTTCTGGTGCGGCCAGGTGACGATAGTGCAGGTGCTCCCAATCAGTTTTTTTATTATTATTATTTCTTTACGACAAAAAAGCTAACTCTTGTTTTGATTTTTTTGGTTAACATGTTACACAAGGATATGTACATGTAAAAGATTAAATGGGTTAAAACGAGTCATATCAAGTTCATATCACCGATTTAACAAGTAAATCATCCTGCGGTTCAAATCAGCAGTTTCGAACAGCTCCGTACGAGTAAACTGCAAAATACCCGGATGTTAAAAACAACAAAAACCCACACGCGCGCTATCGACCTATCCCGAGGCCTGTAAAGCACAAACTACTTCGCTTCACCCCGCAGCACTTTATTTATACAAAAATACACGTTAAATAGAAAAATGTTGCCTAGACATTAATATTTAACCTTACCACTTAATATTATCCATTAAGTAAAAAACTGCTAAGCTAACCGGCTAACGGTAACTAACGTTAGCTCAAAGCTAACAAAAAAACAAATAAGCGCTAACAAATGTATGAGGGTTATAAGACCATCATAAAGCCTAATCAAACAGCCACATTATGTAAACTAGTTAAATTGAAAGTGAAAAAATGATTTATTATTATTTTTATTACCGTTTCGCTGAACGCCGAGGAAGTAGCGACTCACTTTCCTGTTCGATTTTAAGTCCCGCCCACATATGGTGACGCCACGCCCGTTTCCGGAAGTGCCACGCACGAGTGACATAATAATAATTAAAGACCTATTTAAAAAATCTAATTAAATAAAAATAATGTCATTTATATTCAGGTTTGGTGTTGTTTATACAAATGTAATTTGTATAAACAACACCAATTTTTCGTCATTTATGTCCCAGACATACAGTATTTCAAATTGTATTTACTACATTTTATATCTAATTCATGTTTTATGTTTTATTTTCTCTTAAACGACTTAAAATAAGGATGTGATTTGTGTTATGATTAGCAATATTTATTATTTTTGAAAAAAATATATACCTGGTTGTATAAATTTCTGATTTAATTTGATATGAAACACATTGAAAAACATGGGGCTTTTAGTTGTTTTATTTTTACTTTTAGCCCTGTTTTATTATGCAGAACGTCTTGACCAATCAAATGCTTGCTTTCCACCCGGGGCTAGCTAGACATTTGAAGAACAGAATTTTTTTTTTTTTTTGATAAGGATAAACTTAAAATTTTTGCCATTGATAAAAATAACTAATTAATAAAATGTTACTTTAAAATGCTAGCTAATGGAGAGAAGCTAGTTTGTTAGTTTGCGCTAGGTTGAAACGCTAAGAGTAACGCTAGGGCGCGCTTGAAAACATGGAATTATGGGACGTGTAGTTTTTAAGATGTGAATGTATATTGAGAAAAGTATAACAGTAATAATAAAAAAAAAATTATATCTGTAATATAAAAAAAGGGATAAGTTTGACTTATTGTATGTGATAACCAAGTCGTTATACAGAATAAATATACAAAAATGTTGATTTAGTAAAATGTAGAAAACTACTATTTCTGGGGTTAGGGTCTGCGTCCTACGTATAATGCGTGTACAGTATTTGTACCGTACCGCTAGATGGCAGTGTGTTGACAACGCCCGCATAATGCTAAAACCGCCAAAGACAAAAATAGACCCGGCATTCTGCGTGTAGTTTCCTTTAGGAGCCGTGCGTGGTTTAATCCTCAAACCTCGATGTGGCAGTCGGAGAAAACACTTAGCATGGACAGCCGAAAGCGCCCGAGAGAGGAGCCTCTGTGCATGGAGGGCTTTAAAACCCCAGAGAAGCAGGTTTTAACCGAGAAACTGCGGAGGGATGATGGGAATTTTAAGCATTGGGACACCGAGGAAACATGCTCATATCTCCGGCAACAAGGGCTCGGAGAGTGGGAACAAAAGTTTAGAGGTAATTTACTTTCGTCTTCATTAAAACACGTTAATCGCGCTTTCGTTAAATAAAGGTCTTTGTTGTATTTTGTTTTGCTACCCGTTTTCCGACCCCTGCTCCACCCCCTGTTGCATATTCATTAGAAGCACGCTGTTCTGATTGGTTGTCGGGACGAAGCGCGAACCTTGTAGCCAATCCTATCGCGTGTGGGCGGGGTCATCCTTAAAACGGATTTGGGAGAAAAGTGTCATAAATGAGTTGTGGTGATTTATTTATTATTCTAGAAAATAATGTAATAAAAATTCAACACTAACACACAGATACAAAAGTATTTTATTAATGATAATGTTTTGTTTATATTAGATTATTAATATATGGTTATGTATATATGGTTTAATATGTTATATATGTAAATATAATGTTTATATATTCTGGTTTGGATATTCTGATAGGATTCTTCAGGTTAATAAACTCCTCAGATGAGCCCTATATTCTGAACAGGAATGTGTTTACAGACGTCTAGGAGACGTGTTTATCTTCGCCCTGTCCCCTGGGTCAGACGTCTATCTCTGTGTGTGTGTGTGTGTGTGTGTGTGTGTGTGTGTGTGTGGATGGGTGCTAATGGTCCAGCTGAAATACCCCTCAGATACCCCTCGTATAACTAACACTCCCTCTGTTTCATTTGTTTTACGACGTTTGGTATCAGATAAGTCACATTCCTTCTGGTCTTCATCTCCCCCAACTTCCTTTCAGTTGAAATCCTCTTTTATCAAAAATGATTAACAAGAGAGCAGAGCGGCTTCTCTCATAGCATGTTACATTTTGAGGGGAAAGGCTATTTATTTATTTATTTATTTATTTATTAGCTTTGGCCAAACATGACGCATCATGTTGTGTGTGTGTGTGTGTGTGTGTGTGTGTGTGTGTGTGTGTGTGTGTATGTATGACCTTGATCCAGAAGTTGATAAACCGAGTGTGAAACAGAAACATCTCCAAATGTAATATTAACCTTCACAGCACTCCTGCACCACCTCCGCTAACTCACTCACTCCCTTTATTCTTTCTCACAGATTCTTTCCATGACAATGTATTTCCATCTCTAATTATTATAGTGTTTTCTTTCTTTAATTTGGTATTTTCATACTGATTTGTTGCTCCTATTACTTTCTTCATTTCATTTCTGTTAATGTTTGTGTAAATGATTGTGCCTCTTGGTGTGTGTGTGTGTGTGTGTGTGTGTGTGTGTGTGTGTCCACAGAACAGAAGATAACCGGAGTCGGGCTGCGCTACCTCACTGATCTACAGCTGGAGAAGATGGGCATAGAGTGAGTATTGGCGTGTCCTGGGCATGGTCTTAAGTGAATAATCACTTTCACACACAAATCCTGCTATATATCTGTTATATATCTGGTATAAAATGTTCGATCATTCACACAGAACTCGTAAATAAAACACAAAGTCGCCTCAGCGTGTTCTTTCAATCAGCAGGCCGTCCAATAAAAACAGACACAGCAGCGGCCGCGCCTAGTGACATGCATGCTTTGGGAATACCGCTCGCACTGCTAATTTCAAAACAACAACTGTGAGATTTTATTTTTATTTAATTTTATTGATTTTTTTTTTTTTTTGTAAGTGATTTTCGCTTGCTGTGAACATTTCCATCACTCATAAAACGCGGCACTCGGAGCCCGGAGCTCGCTGTCTCTGCGATTCACTGCTGTTGACCACAACAAGGCACTTAAAGTTAAGTGCGCAATTAAGTGTCGCCTTCACTCTACGATCGTTTCTTATGCTACAGCCTGGTACGGAGGCGTGACCGAATACTTTAAACCGATCATCGTGCAGAAGGAGCAATAAAATGCTTATTCGGTTCAATCCCATTTTATTCGCAAGACGCTTTTAAGAACGGACGTTGTCCTAAAGCAGCTTCACAGAAATGGGGAAAAAATGCAGAAGAAAAACTCCCTGAGATGAAATGAGGAAGGAACCTTGAGAGGAACCAGCCTCAGATGGAAACACATCCTCACTGGGGGATATCAGATGTCAGTGCCACCATAAATCAGTCCCTGCTGTGTCTGTGTACTATAAGTCTTAATAGTAACAGGAATTTACTATTCCTGTTATATAGAAAAAGTTCTATATAACATGAAACGTGTTTGTTTTTGATGTGCCATGGTTTGTTTGTGTGTGAGAGGGGTGGGAACAGTCTGGTAATCGAATTATAAAATGAATGGCTAGGATGATGGATGCATGTCTCTTCAATGCCTAATTCCCATCTGTCTGTCTGTCTGTCTCTCTCTCTCTCAGGCCACTGGGCTCCAGGCTTCAGATCCTCCACTGTCTCAGTAACCTCTGGCAAATCTCATCTGACCGCATGAAGGTGTGTTGGAAAGTGTGAAACGTGTTAAATGTTTCCAGATTGTTTAATTTTAAGACTTCCGCTGTACATTTTTAGTGATTTTTTTATTTTATTTTTTAGTCGTTTCTGGATCATGACACACAAGTCAATGACGGCTCAAAATAAACCAGATCACATGACATTATGGAGACTTTTTTTTATTTCCATTGTAACCTTTTTAGATAAACAGTTTAATCATCCTGCTCTGTGAGCCTAAAGTAGCCTGGAAGAAAAAACAAACATGTCCATCCTGTTAGCTTTAAGGAGAGAACAGGAGGTGACATGATATGGTCTAATGTGCTTAGCATTTTTTCCATTCACGATACAGTAAGTCCCTGACTTTCGAACATTTGAGTTATGAATTTCCACAGATACGAGCGGACCGCAGCCCTACAAACTTCGTTCATTTGTTTTGCGAACAAACCACAAAAGTAGCTCAGGTGTATTGTACATAAAAATAAACACTGCAGTGCACCAGATAACAATATTTACAATTATACACAATATGTTCAGTGTGTAAGTAAATGTATGAAAAGTCCTGTATATTGTATGTGTTGATGGGAGTGCTGGAGAAATGAGTCGGCCTCACCGGCTTCAGTGAATCAATAGAAAATGTCTGTCATGTAAAGCTGTCCTGATGGTGAATAATCCTAATTTTGGAAAATTTAGACAAACCAAACGGCATCCGAGATTCCCCTCGCGAATTAAAGGCGCAGAGACGACACTGTTACTTTTCACATGTGTGAGATTTGTTTCCTTAGGCACGGTTACAGTTTTTGACGATATGATGGCAGTGTGGGGACAGGGGACAGAGATGCTTTACATTGTATAGTCGTGTCAAAGGCATATAAGACTCAACTTTGTCAGACTTAAGAACAAAATCGACTTACGAACGTGCCCCCGGAATAGAACTCGTTTGTAAGTTGCGAAAAACCTCTACTATCATACACTTTTAATGCACTATAACTAAATAATTTTGAAATAGTTTGGGTCTGCATTGATGTGGTTTTCTCTGTTAATGCAGCAGAATGCTGGTAAAACAGAATTTCAGCACTTTCTAAGGCTCATTATCATTTAACATATGTGTCAATTTGGCACTTTGTTGTTTTGGCACCTGTACCTAACATCCAGTCTATCAGAGAATTAGAAACACATTCACAAGTCTTACCATATTTACATATTAGTTATACTACTGGTTTTTCCAGTACTAGCACACTTGGCTACAATGCATAACAGATATTAAGTCTGGTGATGTCATACTGTACTCTGTCTACCCCACAGAAGCTCACTGTTTCAGATGAGTCAAATTCCATTCCATACACATGCAATGTGATGAGAAGCTAGAACCTAGTGAGACTCATCAGAAAAAAAAAGGCTTTGAAGCGATGGAAAAGGGTCATGTGGTCTGATGTGACGTACCCATCATGCATAGTGACCGCTGTACAGGACACTGGAGACAGTGTTATGACCTGGAGTTGCTTCAGTCGCTCAGGTCTAGACTCAGTAACGTTATGTGGCAATAAAATGAAGTCAGTTGACGACTCGAATGTACTGAATGACATCTATGGGTTTTTTTTTTGTTCTCTAGGACTCTTGATTAGTGAGTTGCCACTTGTGAACCATATTGCTTTAATCAAAGCTAAATTAAATGTTAGAATGTGGGAGTTTCTTTGACCAGGTAGTGTATAATCAGTAATCTCCATATACTGTATTGCTCAAGCCTAAAGCTAATCTTACAGCAGCCTAGCCATCTTGTCCATGAAAAAAAAGAAATTGAGTTGGGTAATACTTGAGGAAGACGGTGTGGCTAAACAACGCTGCCCTGCAGATACAGTGGAAATCTTATGTTTTTTTTTTATTATGAGGATCATCAAGAAGACATTGTATAGAGTGTTTTTTTTGGTAATCCGTGCCTGATTTGTTGTAAATAACCTTCCTGCTCTCGTCAGGTGTTCAACGATCCGATTCACGGCCACATCGAGCTCCATCCTCTGCTGATGCGCATCATCGACACTCCTCAATTCCAACGGCTGCGGCACATCAAACAGCTGGGTGCCACGTACATGGTGTTTCCTGGAGCCGCCCATAACCGCTTCGAACACTCCATAGGGTGTGTATGAGTGTGTCTTAATGTGTCTTAAAAGTTAATCTAGTAAGGCCGGAGTCTGATGAATCATTTGAACAAATTAATGTCATTGGATGAGGTACATCATGAGAGGTTACGTGCATTAAACAAGAAGCAGAAGTAGTACAGTACATGCAGGGAAATTAAAGTGTCCCTCTATATTCAAATATTATTCAAATAAACCACTTTTCGGATTTCTGTTTATATTTAGCGGATCAGCGTCCGGGTGGTGTCTTGCACCCTGATGTTAAGCGGAGTCGCATTTACCACCCTGAAGTCGATTATAGTTTTATTAAAACTGATATATTTTTGTTTATCCTGTGTTTCAGCGTCGGGTATTTAGCAGGCTGTCTCATCCAAGAGCTGAATGAGAAACAGCCCGAGCTCCTCATCACCAAACAAGACATCCTGTGTGTTCAGATTGCCGGCTTGTGTCATGACCTGGGTAAGAGCACATAAAAACACACACACACACAAACGAGCGCACATGCGTTCACCACGTGGTGCATTCTTTTCCTAAACGCACATTCGGTATAAATCTTATTCGTAACATTTTCATATAAAACTACAGACAAGCGTTGATAAATGAAAAAAAAGAAGACACAATGAGAATTGTGATACTTGTTTGTGTTGCATAAATAAGCGCAGAGACAACACTGTTACATTTCATATGTGTGAGGTTTGTTTCCTTAGGCAGGGTTACGGGTTTTTGACGATATGATGGCAGTGTGGGGTAAGGGGACAGAGATTTAGTCAAATGGATTGGCATGTTTTACATTGTATATTCGTGTTAAAGGCTTTGTCAGACTTAAGAACAAAATCGACTAACGAACGTGCTCTAGGAATGGAACTCCGTTGGGAAAGTTGGGAAAAACCTCTACTATCATTTACTTTTAATGCACTATAAATAGATAATTCAGAAATAGTTTGGGTCTACATTGATGTGGACAAGCACACCCTGATAACCTAACAGAGCCACCATGGTTTCCTTTTATGTGTCACCCAGTTTGAGACGTTTTTGAGAAAACATAAGACAGGAGGGAAAAACACTCAAGCACATTCATTTCTTACATCGTTATCAAATGAGGTGAGGGTTCAATCGTCTTCCATTTTGTTTTGAGTGTTTTTCTTTTTTTTCTAAGCTCATGGCCATGTCTGAACAGTGCGAACCTAATTCAGCTGCACTTCCTAAAAGAAACGTGCCCTCTCCTTTTCATGCCCTTCTCTGATTACAGCCGTTCCCACAGGCTCTCACAGACTTTGGCTGTGATTGGACAGCGGTTAAGGGCGACTGAACAGTCTGGCACAGAGTCACGTACAGAGAAAATATCATGGTGTCTGGGTGGGGGTTTGCTTGGGGACGGGGACTGCAGTTCCTTTTTATGTCAACCGCAAAAATTTATATTTAGGCAATTTTAATACAACGCCTAATGCAATTTAAGCAAGTTGAAATGATTATGTGATTATCGTCATCTTTGGCAGGTCATGGTCCGTTCTCTCACATGTTCGACGGAATGTTTATTCCCAAAGTCCGACCCGGACTGGGATGGAAGGTAAAAACCTAGCCTTGGTTAATATTTAAAACCAGTATAAAATATCAGAATCAGGTTTTATTTGCCAAGTATGTGTATATACTTCAACATAGCTACTGTAATCATGTTCACATAAACCTATTTCTTTGCACTTGACCGCGTTTGCGTGATGTACATTACATTTCCTCTGCAGCACGAGAAGGCGTCAGTGCAGATGTTTGACCACCTGGTGAAAGTGAATAATCTGGAGGGTGTGATGAGGGAGTACGGTCTCTCTCTTCCCAACGACCTCATCTTCATTAAAGAGCAGATCGCCGGGCCGCTGGACTCCGCCATCTCCCCAGCCAGCCAGGTACAGCGCCGTGTCCGTGCTACTTCTGCTGGCTGATGTGTCGATCGCTGAGTAACTCTCACGCTCGGGGTGTCCCATTCCCTTTTCAGTGGCCGTACAAGGGCAGGACGGAGGAGAAATCGTTCCTGTACGAGATCGTAGCTAACAAGAGGACCGGCATCGATGTGGACAAGTGGGATTATTTTGCAAGGTGAGTTTGTGGACCGAATAAGGAAATGAAATCGTGTGCGTTAAGCTGAGGAACTCATCTCGGTGTCTGTTTTCCTGAGCGCTGGTTAACCCAGTGTGTTGTGTGTTTGTTGCTTGCGTTTATGGCATTTGGCAGACAACCTTATGTTGCTGGGGAATAAACCCAATCAATAGTCCAACACATTAACCACTGAACAAACAATACATAAACTCCACATTTACATTTATGGCATTTGGCAGACACCCATATCCAGAGAGGTTTTAGTTTCATTATACATCTGAGCAGTTGAGGGTTTACGGCATTCGTCAGGCGTCCTCATCCAGAGCGAGTTACATTTTTATTTCATTATATAATACATCTAATCATCAGTTTCTGGTTAAGGGCCTTGCTCAAGGGCCCAACAGTGCGCAGCTGGTGGTGCAGAGGTAGCTCAATGGTTAAGGTATTTGATGACCGTCTGGAAGGTTCGAACCCCAGCACCTTGGACCCTTGAGCAAGGCCCTTAACCCGAAACCGCATTATATAATGAAATAAAAATGTAAATCACTCTGGGTGACAAATGCCGTAAATTCAATTAAATTTTATTTTATTTATACTGCGTTTTTTTTTTTAATTGTCATTGTTGCAAAGCAGCGATCAAAACACAATTAGGAAAATGAGTATGAAATTTGTAGTGAATGTAATGTAATGCTTACCACCGTCAGCCATAAGATTAAAACCACTGGCAGGGAAACGAACATCATCTCATTATCTTGTTACAGCGGCACCTTTCAGGTGACGAGATTTTATTAGTCAGCAAATGAACAATCAATTCTCAAAGTTGATGTGTTGGAAACAGTGTGCGGATCTGAGCGACTGTGACGAGAGCCAGATCGAGATGGCTAGATGACTAAACATATCTTTTTATCAGAGCCTTTGGGTTGAAATAATTTGTACCACTTTATATTTGAAGCAAATCTCAAAGTGCATTATAAATAATAATTATTATTACGACTGGATCATCTCCAAAAACAGCAGGTCTTGAATGTTTCTGGGATACAGTGGTTAGTACCTACCAAAAGTTTTCAAAAAAAGGAAGGACAACCAGTGGACCGTTGATCGGCTGATGGGCGGCCAAGACTCATTGATGCGCATTGGGAGCACAAGCTATCCCGTCTGGTCCGATCCCACAAAAGAGCTACTGATGCACATGACACTGTGACACTGGGCAATGTCATACCGCGAAACCGTGGGTTCTGGCATTCATATGGATGTCACTTTGACATGTTCTACTTATCCTAAACAGTGCTATAGGACAAGTACACGTCTTCATGGTAATGGTGTTCCCTTATGGGAGTGCCGTCTTTCAGAAGGATAAACATTGTGTACTAATGGTACAGATGTGGACAGGTGTTGACTTGGCATCCGAATTCCCCAGATTTCAATCTGCAGTTCTGATCCATGGAGGGCCCATTATACAACTTGTAGGACTTAAAGGATCTACTGGTAATGTCTAAACTGTAGCACACCTTCAGAGGTTATGTAGAGACCATGCCTCAACAGATCGGAGTTGAAGTTTATAGGTTATTATAGGATGAATTTGGAAATAAAATGGAAGGTGGACAGTGGTGGGCATTCTTCTTCTTCTTCTTCTTCTTCTTCTTCTTATTCTCTTTCATTAATTTATTAGTTTGTTTGTTTATCTCCTGAACAGGGACTGCTATCACCTGGGCATCCAAAACAACTCCGATTACCGTCGCTTCCTCAAGTTCGCTCGAGTGTGTGAGGTCAAGGGCAAGAAACACATCTGCACCCGAGACAAGGTATAATCTATTCCCAGAATGCTTTTGCATTTCTTCTATATAAGTAAAGGAAAGGTTTTCTCTGTACATTAGTCAGAACTCGCTCTTTTCCTGCATGATTTCTTTACGTTTCACACATCACAGGACCCGAAACCAGTCTCGGGAAATGTTCTGTCTGCCTATATGTCTGTATTTCTGTATGTCTGTGCAGTCAGGTTTTGTCACAGCGTCACACCAAACAGTCTGGACAGAATTGAATGAAACATTTGCAGTACTTATTGTAGATACCTGGCTGAAGTTTAACCTGCACCATAAGTGACATCAAAATTTTGGACACTAATGGACACATTCATTCACACTTACACTTACAGTGGCTTGCAAAAGTATTCGGCCCCCTTGAACTTTTCCACATTTTGTCACATTACAGCCACAAACATGAA
>JAOVVB010000018.1:2494233-2509019 GCA_028570985.1 Heterobranchus longifilis | reverse complement strand
AGGCATCATTCATAGGGTTCGAACCAAATCATACTAAATAAACTTTTACTTCTAAATGAAAGAGTGAAGTCCTCATGCTGTGCACAGTTAGACTTTAGGGAGAAAACCTGACTCTTGCTGATGATGTCGCAGGTGATCTGTATGGATTACGGAATGAAGGAGAAGAACCCTGTGAACAACGTTTACTTCTACTGCAAGAACGACCCGACTAAAGCCATCAAGATCCGCAAGAACCAGGTGTTCACCTCGTTACTGCAAAAATCCTTCTGTTTTCTTCCTCTTCTTCTTTCCCCATCTTCTCCATCTCTTTCTCTTCTTCATCCTGCTCTTCTCCTCATCTCACCTGTTCTTTGCCCTCCTACTCCTTTAAACAATTTTTCTCTTTTGTGATCCTCCCTTTATACTCTTCTTTTGGTGGTTCTTCTTGTTTTTTTGTTGTTTTTTTTACCTTTTTTCCTGTTTCCCCTTCCCTTCTCACTCATTTGTCTTCTTCCTTTTATTATTAAACCTCTTTCATTTTCTTCCTCTCATTCTTTCTCTTCTACTTTTTGTTCATCTTATTATTCTCCGTCCTACTGTTCCCTCTCTTAAAGCTTCTCCTTTGTCTCCTACTTTTTACTCTTTATATTTATTTTTCTACATTTTTCTTTTTTCATCATTCCCCCTCTTCTTCTTCTTTTAATGATTGTTCTATCTCCTGTTCTCCTCCCACTCTCCTATCTTCTTTCTTCTACTCTTAATCTTCTTCTTCCTTTTATTTCTTCCTCATCTTTCTCACTGTTGTTCTTCTTCCTGCTCTTCTTCTATCTACGTTTCTTCCAGTTTAATCCTCATTTTGCTCATCTCCCTCTCTCTCTCTCCAGCTCTTCTTTCTCCTCTCCTTCTTGTCTATTGTTGATGTTCTCAAATCATAATCATAAAGCATACAGAATACCCATAATCCACTTTGTGTATTTTACTCACTTTGCTTACTTTGCTGTATGTGTTTAACTGCTGCAGGTGTCCAAATTGTTGCCCGAGCGATTTGCCGAGCAGCTGATCCGAGTTTACTGCAAAAAAACAGACGAGAAGAATCTGGAAGCGGCGTATAAGTACTTTGTGCAGTGGTGCATGTGGAGAAATTTCTCCAAACCGCAGGTAAAACTCAGAACACTGCAGCTGTGTTTCAAATCACATGTCAGAAAGCTAAAAACATCTCACAACATGTACACCACACACATGTCACAATTAACCCACTGAGTGTGTGTGTGTGTGTGCGTGTGTGTGCATAGGATGGTGATGTCACCGCACCCGAGCTCACGCCACTAAAGCAAGACTGGCAGAATAAAGATGATACAGACTCTGACCGCGACGATGATGTCAGAGGTCAAAAGACGGTCAACGGTGGAAAATGCGTAAAAGCAAACCTGTTCAAAAAATAAATGCTGAGCTCATTTTTTTAGCGCCCCCTGCTGGCAGGATGACAAAATGCTCAGGTTCAGGTTTTTTTTTCCCCTCCTTTCTTTTCTTTCATTTGTTTCCCCTCAACACTAGAGGGCGCTTTAATTTTTCCCCCCTCGTTTAGTGGCAGTTAATAACAGGAATCAAACATACAATCAGGGTGTGGAAAAAGATGGTTAGAGATTCCGCTGTTAGTGTTAACCTTTCAGTTCATAGTGATTTATAAATAATAATAATAATAATAATAATAAAAAAAATAAAATATTGGATATAATTATAGTAATGATGACTCTAATAAACAATTCTAATACGTTGTATAAAAGTGTAAATCTCATTAACAGTAAACATTTAAATGTTAGAAATAAGCATTATAATTATTTCTAGCTAAAAGAAAACATAGGCACAAAGACGAGACACCTTGTCCTTCTAAGACACGGGATGTTACCTTTAAATGCTGCCTGCTCAGGATGAATAAAATATCATTGACCAGTCAAATGATATTATAATAATGACATTTTCATTGGGGGAAAAATTTAAGACCGAAACTGAAAATTATTTTTAACAAATTCTCACATAGTTAGCTTTTTGGACATTTATACCCGGAGGTTTTGACTTTTGTGGTCCAGGGACCTTTTACTTTGTGTGTTTGTGTGTGTGTGTGTTTTTTTCTTCTCCTTTTCTTTTAGTCTTAAGTTATTATGTGATGCCATCACTGCCTGTGTAGGTCACGCACGTCATGTTTGGAGAGTATGGGGCTGAATTTAATCACCAGTACTTGTGTAAAAGAGTCAAATATATTAGAGTAAATATAAAGAGAAAGAAAAGAGAACTGTACCATCAAATTCTATCCTTGGGGGGAAAAAACAAAAAAAGATCTAATTATGTGCTTAGCATCTCGTTCAGGTTTCCAACTCGGTCTTCTTTATAGCACATCAGGAAGTGTTCTCAGAATTTAGACTTTCTCAGACTTCCTTACTTTTGTAAACAAGACACGGGATGTTGCGTTTAAAATTAAAAATTACTGATCAGTCAAATGATATTCTAATAATTAAATTTTCTTTGGGTGAATAGGGGAAAAAATGTCTAAGACCAAAACTGAAAATTACCTTTTAACACCAAAAGCCCTAATTATTCTGTTTAACACTTAGCCACGCCCACATCCCCTTAGCACTACTAACTGGTATAGATGTAGAGGATATTCTAGATACATTTATATTATTATTATTATTATTATTATTAAATAAATAACAAGTCAGTTACTGCCACTAAGAGGAAGAAGAAAATTCCTGTCTTTTATTTCCTTTTCAACCATGCTGTTTTTCTTTTAATACTTCTTTAGTTTTAACCATACGCTCAGTGTTTGTATTTTAAATTTTTTTTGGCAAACACATTTAGGTGTTTGAGAAGCAATCATGTTATTTTGTCCATCGTGCTCATCATCATGCCGTCTGCACCCCTTGATTTTATTGAGAGGGAGGGGCATGGGCGGAGCCTAAGATACAGTCGATCAGTCAGTCACATGCTTTGTCATGATCATGGTCACCATGAAGATGATCAACTGTTTTTATTGTTTGTTTTTGCAGTTTGTGTTCTAATCTACCCATCCGGGGTCCGACCCCCATCGTGTGTGTGTGTGTGTGTGGAGTTTTTTTTTTTATGTTCTCTACATCCTGGGTGAGTTTCCTTCCACACTCCAAAGACGCTGTGTGTAGGCTGATTGTTGTTTCCAAACTGCTCGTAGTGTAACTGATGGATGGATATTCTAATCGTAATGTTTCCGAAGCTCCGCCTACTCGTTAACCAAAGGACTCCTGTCAGTCAGCAGGGTCAGGGCGTGTCATGTGATCTACCTCTGTGTTACATAAATATGAGGTGACAGAGCAATATTATTCACACACAAGGCGCTCGGACAATCTTACAGAGGATGTTTTAGACCATCGTGTCATCATGAGAACACCGTCAGGGTTTTGCATTAGCAAAGTCTATATAATCACTGATACATATAAAACAAATCTTATTACTCATATAGTTAGCTTTTTGGACATTTATACCTGGAGGTTTAGACTTGTGTGGTCCAGGAACTTTAAACTGATTTACTTTGTGTCTTTGTGCTTTTTTTTTCTTTTCTTTTTTTTTTCCTGTTTAGTCTTAAGTTATTATGTGATGCAGTAGCTGCCTGTGTAGGACACGCACATCATGTTCGGAGTGTACGGGGCTGAATTTAATCATCTGTACTTGTGTAAAAGTGTCAAATATATTGACAAAGAGGGAAAAAAAGAGAACTGTATTATCCAAGTCAGTCCTGGGTGGAAAAAAAGAAAAAGAAAAAAAAAACTAATTATGTGCATAGCATCTCTTTCAGGTTTCCAATCTGGTCTTCCTTATGTATCATCAGGAAATGTTCTTAGAATTTTTTTTTCTTTCTCACTTAATTTTTATAGATCGTGAACAAGAAATGTTTCTTTTTTATGCAAACAACATGGGGGATACAAACTTTTGGCCCAAAGTATAATAATCTGTATTGTAAACGCAAACATGCACCAATTTAAACAGCAATAGAATCTCCTTTTATTGAAGGAGCTTCTATTGCTCCTTCTATAAAAAGAGCAGCAGAGCCAATCTTCTTGAACGTATTTGGAAGCCCCGCCCCCTTTCGTTCATCCTCTATTTATTACGTTTTGCTCCGGGGTCTCGGCATACTTGATTTCCACAGCTTTATCTTTGCTTTTCTGGTAAGCGCTTTCAGAAATAAAGGTGGCAAAGTTTGTACTTGTAGAATGTAAATTTTTTTTTTTTTTTTGCAATGATGTCACTCTACCTTAAGGACCGCTGTAACAGCTTATTAAAAGTACACCATGTGCATGGTCTCTGGTATGTAATACACACTCACTGAAGCAAAAGCCCCAGTGCTCTCAAAGTATAATTTCCTTCCTTTGTTTCTGACCGCACAGGAAATATTAATGCTTTGTGATTATTAATATGAACGTGTGAACTCGATAAACGTGTTCCACATTGCACTTAGACGAGGATAAAGTTAACGTTACTGAACTATATTTAGAAGAGACCCACAAGCATTTTCGTTTGACTGAGCGTGAGTGAATCGTAACTTATTTGATGATCGCAAAAACATTTTATTAGTAATTTAATTCAACTTGCTAAGAAAAAAAAAAATCTGTTGTAGGGCTCAGTGTT
Organism: Heterobranchus longifilis; assembly: GCA_028570985.1. Taxonomy (NCBI): domain Eukaryota; kingdom Metazoa; phylum Chordata; class Actinopteri; order Siluriformes; family Clariidae; genus Heterobranchus; species Heterobranchus longifilis. The sequence goes on along the minus strand of JAOVVB010000018.1, from coordinate 2,504,387 downwards.
GGTTTCTTTTTTTTAAAAAGAATCCAGAAGAAAAAGAAAAACGATCACTCCACCGATAATCCAATTCAGCTTTATGCCCTCTGTGGGCCGATCTGTCACCGTGTACTGTACGTACAGTGTATAATCGTGTGTCTGGTGTGCTCTCATTTTAGTGTTTCTTTTGATGTACACTTTTATATGCAGGTCACAGGTGCTGTTTTTACTCTGCGTGTAAAAAATATCATACAGCGCCTTCAGGGTTTGAATTTGACCTCCAACATTATCCCTGCAGCGAGGGTTTGTTTGTTCTCAAATTACTTTGTGTTGCAGTGTGAACTCGTGTTCAAAGATTAACAGGGGGAAGAGGCTGGATTTGGTGATTTGTGGCTTCATAATTATTTTTTTTTTCTTCTTTCGAGGGGTAGTGTATGACCCTTTAAAATATGACATTTTGGTTTGCAAGCTTCAATTCAGTTTATTCCTTTAATCAGAAAATTAAGTTTGGCAAATGTTCATTAGATACCATGTTCCCAGTTGTATGCTTGAGTTTTCCTTTGGAGCTAGAGCACTATAATGCAACTACCATTTATTTTTATTTTTATTTAAACACTGTTTTATCCCCTTTATCATTACAGAGTTTGTAAACTGAAAAATATTTTTGAAAAGAAATTTTGGATATTTTCACAAGGGCAGTTCAAGTCAAACTGAGACTTTTGATTGTGCAGAGTAAGAAAAACTCCCTTTATTTCTTATACAATCTCCTGCTACATTAATGCACTTATCCCAGCATTTCATTAGGGCTTGGATACAACCATCAAAGTAATATGTTTTTTTGTTTGTTTTTTTTATCATTACGCTAGAGTCATGATTGGACTGCCTGGCATCCTGTATCAAAACATCCTTTTAATTCATTGTAAATAAGAATTAATATTCAGGTATTTGTGAATTAGTGGTTCTACAGGTACTGTTTCAAAAGACAGATGCGTCTCTTCTGCACGTTGGTCGCAAGTTATCTGTTGATTTTCAAGGATCAGGCCTTATACTTGCTAAAATGTTCATGGGAACATGAGTCTCATCAATTGTACCATGCCTTTATTCATGAGAAATTTAATCAAAAGTCACGATTTGACTTGAATGACCCTTGTATGCGCAGATGTCCAATTACCTTCTAATTCCTTTAGTTTATTTAATAAATGTACATTTTGCCAGTTGTCTGTTTTGTCTTTGATCATGACCCATTTATGACCCATGATGAAGAAAATGCATTTAATGCTTTGATTTAAAGGGGAAAAAAAAGCTAAATTATTACCATGGAGCTAAATTTGAATGTTATCTGCTAAAAACCGACAGCCAACTACTACCGCTACAACTATGGCCGCTTCCTACATGAACAGTGTAATGTCTCTTTTCTTTACTTTTGAATGGGTTTATAGCACATTAGATACAGTATATCAGTTAGTTTGCTGACAGTCCCTGGTTAAACTATAATATTGACTGTACTAATCACTTTTTTTTTTTTTTTTTTTAAGAAGTAATTCATTAACATTTGAGAAATCACTAATATTATCTGGTTTGTTTGTTGCCAAGTCACTTGCTCCTTTTGAACGTCCTGAGGTACGTTGTGCAATTCCTTAAATGACCACTGTCTCTAAAAGTGAGCCAATCCCGATATATGTTAAGTACAACTTTACAACAGGAAAAAATATTTGCAGCCTGGTACCAAAATGGTTTTCATAGTTAAGATTTCCTATTCATGAAAACTGAAAATTTATTTATGTAACCTGTCAGTTAAAATTGCATTAAGCAAATTTGAGTGCGCGTTCCCACTGCAGGTGTCAAACCGCTAGCTGACTGCTATTGGCTAACTGGAATAGTTAGTTTAATTTGACGCGAGAAATTACGGGTGTGAATGAAAGTGTTCAATCAAATGTATTAACATATAAATTCAAGTTAGCATTTTACCTAAGCTAAAGCTACGCTAGCTAGCTTGTGATAACTAAGGTAAGGCATGTTCCAATCAACAGCCAGGTTCCATTTGTTCTGCCCATGTGCACATTTATGGATTAACCATGGTTTAGGCTGGCTAAGCTTCTTCCAAGATGATGGTGACTAGAGCGCCAACAACTGAGCTTCAAGAATGCTTTTTAGAAAACCTATGGGTGACATTGAGGAGGGTTTGTCCAAGTCTTTTTATACAGTCTATTCAAATCATGCACTACTGAAACTTAAGTAAGTCATTTATATTTGACAAAAGAGGAAATACTTAATGACATGTTAAGTTGTGTTTTTATTCATGCGCAAATCCACAATTAGCATTAAAACAGGTGGATGGAAACACTTTATGCAGCGGTTTTGCTCATTTGTAATTACAAAAACAGACGTGAGCAAACTAACAGCCCTGAGAGCGCCCCCCTACAGGAAGAGTTCCTTCACTTTATTTCACTTCATTACACTCTTTATTACAATGTACATAAACAGTAGCGAAGCTTCGCGATTAATTTTTTCATTAAGTAAAAAAAAAAGCTTGCATTCCCATTTCCTACTCTTCTAAACATATTATCAAACCTGCGAAATAGGAAGTAAACAAGAACAGTGCACATTTATATTAAAAAAATTCAGTCCAGGAAAAAAAGAAAAGTAGTGAAAGGCTAAATGACGATCTTAATGTTTATTTACATTCAGAAAGCCTCGCTGATTCTTTCTGGGTGTCTGCTTTGCAACTCGTCTACTGAATGCACTAAATGCTAGCAAGAAAATGTAAAAATGAACGAACAAACAAGCAAACAAACAAAAAAATACTGCAGCCTGTCGTTAGGCTTTACAGCTCGGCAGGTGCCGAAGTAATCGACTAATCATCACAGTTTACGATATCATCGTGATATGACATTTCACTGCTCTCATTGCTCGGCAATTTAAGCGCTAACGAACGTCTGATGCGTTTCATTTGGGATTTCCTTCACCATTTACATCACTTTAAGCATGTCTAATGATTATTTAATTCCTGACATAGATACAAACAACTCTGCTTTGTCAGCCTCCTGTAGCAAAATGCAAGCTGGCCTTCGTAAATTGGGGGGGGGGGACTTGTCGTGATTGACGCACACAAATATGACTATTGGCGATTACATGATGCTTTTTATAACTAGCTAGCCTGCTAGCTAACATTACCTCACCCAGTGCATACAGGTGAGGTTGCATTAGCCTTGCTTGTTTTTCAACCCTAACCCTTGCTCTAGAAACAAGAAGGATGTTGGCTAAAATAAATGACTAGCTAGATAAAACTAGCTAGCTAGCATGTTCTGTCAAGTTGACCTATATTACCTAGCTAATTTCATAAAATAATGAGATAAATGACACAAATATGATTTTTAGCATCAAATTCATGCTAACTAATAACTAAGTAATAAACTGACCAACGCTAGCTAGCAACTTCGACAAGCTTCCTGACGAGATGGGGTATGTTAAAAAAAAAAAAAAAAAAAATAGTATAGTAATTGTTGTTAATAAACTCACTTAGTTTATTAATCTTAGTTAATAATCAAATCAAGATGTGTAAAGAAATCCTTCATTTGAGGGAGTAATTATCTCTGTCATATTGTCCACATTTCAGTCTCCACAATAGCTAGCAGTTAGCTACTTGATATTTCAATTAGAAAGCTACAAGGCTAACTTGTCTAGAGCTTTTTTTTTTTTTTTTTTTAAAGCTACCTATTTGGACATTTTCTCCCAAATGAAACTCATTCACAGTGACGCTCATTTCTGAAACTTCCAACATCACGATACACATCGCACAACCGATTCTCGGCACATGCCTCGCTAAACTACATTTCCTAGTGACACATGCTTGGCGTTATCTCAGATAAACAGAGAGTAAAAAGACAGATGGGAATATAAAAAGACAAGGAAAGAAGAGCCATAGCTCTGTAAGGCATCATATTCAAATTTCAGCATTAGGAGGGGAAAGAAAACAGGCACAACCTTACAGACAGATTTGCCATAGCAGTGTCAGGGTACATGCGCTTAGCATCTGCGGCTAACAGAGCTCATAGAAACAGAAATAAATCACAGATTCTGGGTGTGGAGGATTTACCTTATAGCGAGTAGCAACGAATACATGACTGAACACCCTGCGATGACAATACACCGGTAATGATACACATAATAATATACGAGTCCGGAATTGTCCGAAAATAAGATGCGAAGCGTCATAAACACGAGTCAGACGAGTACACACCATACATGTAAGCATCATATAAGATACATATGCTGCTATGGTACAGTATGGCATCATTACTATCATTATAACGATGGAATTAACATAAAACTTGACTGAATAATTGTTCATAAATGTAAATATAAAACAAAATACCGGACATTATGTGCATGATGAGGGGAAAATTAAGGGAACACTTTGTCCTGGTTTGACTTGATATATATTTATGTGTGTGTGTGTGTGTGTATGGCTGTTCAAGTTAAACCAGGACTATTTTCCCTTAGTTTTGAAGCAGTTTTTGTACAGTTTTTACAAAAAAATATAAATTGAAAGCAAACATTTTTCCAAAGGAAGTAAAGTAATACAAGTCTGCTTATAAAAGTTTAAAATAACATAATTAAAAAAAAGCATATAAGATACATACATTTGCTGCTATAGTACTGGATTGAACTCAAATTGTCCTGACTAAACACTGGTTTATTTGTGTGTACATTAAAATAATAATTAAAAATGTACTGGAAATTATGTGAAAAATATCATGACCAAATTTGAGGAATTAAAAAAAAGAATAATAATTATAATAATAATGACAGTATGATATAGTGCAAAATAAACACATACCTGCTCATGAAACAAAAGACCATTGTGACACTAAACAAAATGTAAATATATAGTGTATATACATAGTTAAAACCCGAAGACATATAAGACATCATCACCACTCTGGTTTCTTTTAAGTCCCTGACTCTGCTGATTTCTGGGAAATTATGGATTATTTATAAACATGATCAGATGATTAGACGTAACAAAAACAAATAACGCCGTTTTCGTTTGTAATATTCCTAATGAGCAGATGGACAAATTTTGTATGTTGTTTGTGTGTTATTTCACTATTACACTCTGTATCAGCATGCTAATATAGTGTACGCCATTTTGAGAAAAAAAAAACAACTCTATTTTGTGGTTTGTATGTTAGTATGGATTATTAGTATGAAATTATTACAACACATTTTGCATAATTTGAATTCGAGCTTCGATAGAGTTGACGAGGGTTGAAGAGAAACCTTACAGGAGAAGATGATGGAAAGCACACACAGGCTAGTACGAGAGCGAGGGAGGAATAAATGTCAGGCTCAGATGCAAACCTGAAGAGAAGAACGACAGCATTTGTAAACACTTATCTGGAATGTTGTATGTGTTCGTCGTGTCTTTGTCTGAAGGCCTTGAAAGACTAATCGAGCCCAATTTCACACCGTGCTGGTTATTTGTGTTTTGACTTTTGTTTCTGGATAGTATGTGTTATTCCTTAATTGTTTATGGTGTAGAAGTGTAGAAAATACCCCATTATAACATGCAAACTTTGCTTTTGTGACTTGGATAATGAAATTTAGAAATTAACTAATTTGCTAATTATTTGTGTTAAACAAATTTGCACGTTTTGATTTACATAAGGTCTGAATAAAACAACATACTGATCAAGATTTACACGTATTTATAAAAAATAAAGCTATACAAAAATGAACAAAAATGTTTAGAAGTGAGTAGTTTTTCAAGATTTGTAAGTGTTTTGTGAAGATTTGTTGTCTTCATTTAAGCAGCTAGAACTAAACAAAGTGGTGAGTATTGAGCTGTGGAAAATTCGAAAAGATCCTTGAAATGTTTCGTAAGCATTCTAGAAGCTTCTGCTAAATTCTTGTAACTTCTAGAAAATTCTTTATCAGCTTCTAGAAGCTTCTGCTAAACTCTTGTAACTTCTAGAAAATTCTTTATCAGCTTCTAGAAGCTTCTGCTAAATTCTTGTAACTTCTAGAAAATTCTTTATCAGCTACTAAGCCTTGAATGCACCTGGAATGTTCTGGAAGACGGGTACATTGGAAAAGTTCATTACTCAGGTCACAAAAGCAACTTTTGATGAGAAGAAATAGGTCTTAGCCATTTCCTTTAGACACAAGTCTTGTCTTTATGGCGTTTACCGACAGTTGGCATCCACTATGTTGCATTACCGCCAACTTCTGGTCCGATTTGTATTAGACATATAAGTGATTAGGAGATTTTGTTACATAGTGTTATTCAATTTTGTCTCACATCTTGCACAAATCTTGTATTTCCTGGATTTCTCACTCGTGCCACAGCTCCGCCCTGACCACGCCCCTTCGTTAATATTCAAACCTGAATATTGAATATTATTCAAAACTGAGCAGCATTGTTCAGTTTTTAACCTTGGAAATATATATTCGTCAATAAAATCCGACATTAAGTATTTCAAACTGGAATTGTGTAAAACAAGCAAACAAAAAATGTCACACTAATGGTTAACTTGGGGGTGGGGCATATTTTAAAGTAATGCTCCTAACCATCAATATCCATAAGCAGAGACGACAATTTTGGCAGACGATGGCACAATTTCTACTTTTAATACACAGTTGCACATTGGCTCACAAATGGTACTCAGCTAGAACAAGTCAGCTACGTATATAACCTGATGTGTAGAGCTTTATATTTATGAGAAGACTAAGTATAACATACACTGTGAATTCAGTTTGTATTCAATATTTATTGGTCATACAACATTTTACAGCATACAGATTTTTTTCTTGTTTTTCATTTGATTTTCCTTAAATCCTATTCGTAATTCGGTTCATGGCCTCCTTATTTCTCTCTGCTAGTTTGGCATAAATCATATAGTGTGTATATTTTAGGTGCAGATTTTGTAATTCCGCAAATAACAAGTAGTAATTTATGTTTGCAATTGAGTTAACCAGCTGCAATAAATTCAGATAGTAGTCGAGTTATTTAAAATAAATAATTTAAACTAATCCTGTATAACTATAATTAAAGACAATTTAAATGTTTAAAAACTGGTGCAAAAGGTACTGTATTGTGCATGTGTATTATAAAAGTGTGTGTGTGTGTTGCACAACACAGGATAGAAACAAATCTAATTGTTTTAAATTGCTGAATTTACGTCAAAAAGGAAGAAAAAAAATCTTGTTTTAGAGACATTTAGTCTCCTAATTAATTTATTAGCTCCATCTTTTAATTTTATGTTTCATCAACTCTTTTTATAAATCAAGAATTTAGCATGTACTTTATGTCCAAGGTGAGAAGAAAGACGTTGTTATAAACCAGCGAGTAAGAAAATTTCAGCCTTTGGACCACATGTTTTTCCTAATCAGAGTATGTCAACAGGGTTACATAGTAAGAAAGTGGGCGGAGCCATTACTACGCTGAAGATGCAACATGAATTGAAAGTTCAGGCTCAGGTTACCTATAGTGATGTCACTGATGGATTTGAGACAAACAGTCTATCCAGGCCTTTAGATTAGTGTGTGTGTGTGTGTGTGTGTGTGTGTGTGTGTGTGTGCATGTGTGTGTGTGTTTCTTTGTATGAGCATGTGTGTGCTGAAAAAAACTGTTAACGTCATCGGCAGTGATGAAATATTTTCCGGTCCCCGTTGTGTCTTTGTTGTTTTGTAAATTAAACTTGCTATTCAGAGAATAAATGATCTTTGTTTACTCATGAATGAATAGGTCAGTATTAGGTTGGGTCGATCTCAGTGTCTCTCTCGTGATACAGCGGAGTCGTCTGGCCGTGTCTCAGTTTCCCCCGAGGATGCCGGTGATGGAGTTGGGGAAGCTGCCGCTGGGTGGAGGGTGCGTGTTGGGGTTGGTCGGGGACGGGACTCCTGAGCTCTCGTGATCTCCGTGTGTGTACTGTTGCGTTTCTCTGCGGCCGCTGTACTGCCCGATGAACGAGCCGTCCTCGTTGAACTGGATGTCCACGCTGTCTCCGTACTCCACCAGACTGTCATCACTCTCACGCTTCAGGTTGGGACACAGCGAGCGCTGGCTGAACGAACGCTTCTCGTCATTGTCACTGCTGAATAATCGAATCCGCACAAATCAGATCAGGAGCGTAAGCAGATTAGATGATGTAAGATCTCCTCATCAGACAGGCAGACATTAATTATTCTATTTATCTCCATTTGGAGATTAGAACAGTCTGCTTTTTCTTGTTTGTACACCCATTTATTATTATTATTTAGTAGATTATATGCTTATAGCAAATAAACATATATTTAAAACACATGTATTATGCATAAGTGCATAGAGTAATTAAACACTTAAAAAAGCAGGAAAATAGACAAAATGTCAGTCTGTCAGAGTTTCATTACACCAATTATTATTATTATTATTATTAGTAAACACACAAAACTTACCTCTCGAGAGATCTGCATTATGTCAGCATTTAAGAGAATAAAAATATCATCAGGCAAAATCTCAGTGTTAATGTTAACACCATTAAATACTACTAAAATACTATAAGAATGTGTCCCTTACAAAACATGTAAGACAATTTAACAGTGTACTGTACATCATAAATCTCCTCAATTAATCCTTTTAAAACTGTGCCAGTCATCGCTTAATGACTATGACCTGGTATTGACTCACTCCTTTACATCAGAACACACCATATTGATCAAAGCCAATCAGAACACACTATACCGATTACGGCCAATCAGAACACACCATATTGATCAGAGCCAATCAGAACACACTATACCAATTACGGCCAATCAGAACACGCCATACTAATCAAAGCCAATCATAACACACTATAGCCATAACGGCCAATCAGAACACACCATACTGATCAGAGCCATTTAGAACACACTATACCTATTACGGCCAATCAGAACACACCATACTGATCAGAGCCAATCAGAACACACTATAACAATAACAGTCAATCAGAACACACCATACTGATCAGAGCCAATCAGAACACACCATACTGATCAGAAATCAATCAGAACACACTATACCAATCAGAGCGCACCATATCGATCACAGCCAATCATAATACACTATACCGATCAGAGCCAATCAGAACACACTATACTGATCAGAGCCAATCAGAATACACTATACCGATCAGAGCCAATTAGATTAGACTATACTGATCAGAGCCAATTAGAACACATATTACCGATCACAGCCAATTAAAACACACTATACCATTCAGAGTGAACCAGAATATCCTATACAGATCAGAGCCAATCAGAACACACTATACCAATCAGAGCGAATCTGAACACACTATACGAGTCACAGCCAATCAGGAAGCACAGTTTGATAAAATAACACAAGTGATGGTTGTGCTCTGGAGTAAATCGGTACCTGTACTCTCCAAACCCTTCATCCTTCATGGGTTTCACATCAGAGTCCATCTGTCCTTCCTCTTTATCCTTCACTGTAATAAAGATGAAGATTTACAGATTCATGTTAGAGAAATAATATGAAACTGAGTAAATATCGATCTGCATGTTGGCTGCCAAGCAGCATGTCCTGTTAACACTCATCACATTTATGATCAATAAATTGCAGTATCTTGGTGTTGCTGTTTTACACTCATCAGAATGTTTTTAACTGTGCCGACTGTCTAGCACGTTGTCTCGTCTTCTGACTTGCACTGTTTGCACATGCTTGCACTCATGCACTTCATGTATTTAATATCCATAGTGTTAATCTTTTAATTATGTCGAGTCTTGTTTTCTGTAGCAACTTGGCCCTGGAGAAACGTGGTTTCATTTAAGGAATCAGGTTCAACCCAATAAAAATTGACCCAGTAATAGTACTAGGTGGACGCAGGTAAAGTTTATGGATAACTTTCAACCCGAATCAAACATTAACTGCATGGAACATTTTATGGATAGGCATGCACATGACTCGGATGTACTGGCTACTTAGGGCGTAGTACGTAAGGTGAACCAACCAATTACGACAAGCTATAAAAAGAGGCTGTAATGCCGTGAGCTATGATGACCCCCAGTGGAAAAAAAATACACTTTAGTGTATTATAAATATATTGAAATCTTCGATAATACATTGCAAATATACTAACAAAAAGTTGTACCATCAGTTAATATATAAAAAGTATACTAACATCATGCTTTTACCA
>JAOVVB010000018.1:2457468-2474128 GCA_028570985.1 Heterobranchus longifilis | reverse complement strand
GTGACGGGAAGGGAATTGGACACGACTAGATTGGGGAGAAAATCGGGGAAAAAGAATTGGACAGGACTAAATAAAATTTAAAAAAAAAAGTTAAATGCTTTTATGACTATTCGTGACCTAAAAAAGGAAAGATGAAATGCAATAAGAAAGTAAGAAAAGGCCAATTGCACTAGAAAAGAATGTAAAATATAAAATCTAGAAATATACAGTATACAGTTATAATAAAATAAAATATAAGAAGGAATATACAAAATGTAAAAGTACAAACTATATAAATTATATGGAATGTGCAAAGAAAAAAGATATGGCATGTTGGTTTGTTTTGGGCTTTGCTCATCTTGGTGGAGCTGGGGCTTGAACTGCTGACCCTCTGATCAGTAACCTGCTGAGCTGCTAAAACTGCCCCGCTACCAGGTCTAACAAGCGATTTCTCTAAGCCAATAAGAATCAACGCGAAGCGCTCTTTGTCTTTGATGGTTCTGCCAGTATGGCACCAATCCAATCTCCTCTCTAGGCTTCCAGCAACAGATGGCTATAGTGTAGAATCCCCCAGGAATCCCCCGCGCGGTCTCCTGATGGCAGGACAAACACTTTTCTGTTTCGAGTCTATTTTGTCCGTTTCTATTTTGTCTCAAGGTAACTCTGGAGTCAAGATTAATTTGTGAATTCTACGAAATTCATCCACATTAAATTTAAGTTACATCATTAAAATTAATGATTAAAATAAACAACTTTTTAGGGTTAGTGTTCTGGCTAAACACACAGTCTGAGTAAAACACTATAGGGTTGAAAAGTGTTCATGGAGGTTGAACTAACTGTTAGACGTCTAATCTAATTGCATGCAAAGAAAAAAGTTCTTTTTGGTTGAGTTTAATTTGCTTCTTTGAGTGCAAAAAAAAATTGCTTTAACAGTTTCTGTTCTCGTTTGTGTGTGTGTGAGGGAGAGAGAAAGAGTGTGTGTGAGTAACATAAGAGAGGAAAGCGAAAGTATTTCCTGTCTTGCTTTCTCTTTCATTTTGAGCTGCAGTTCAGCGCACACATTTGAGTGCACATGTGAACACACACTCTTCATCTCAGAGCAACTGTAAGTCCCCCTTTAAAAGCTTCTTGCATTTTTACATTTTTTTTATTTAAATGTACTGCACTGTTTAACTACTTTTCTGTGTGAGCACAAAGGAAAATGACTGAAAGTAGAACTTTGTGTCTGAGGTCATGTGACAGCTTGTTTTCCGGATCCTTCTCTGGCTGGGTATCGAAGAAATGTTCAGCATGTTGTTGATGTAGGAGGTTTGATTAATTTTCTTTCTCTCTTCTCAACAGATGGAACAGAAAGAGAGCCCGATGCGTCTGAGGGAATGGCTGATCGCACAGATCGACAGTGGGAAGTATGCTGGGCTGAGCTGGGAGAACGAGGAGAAAACTTTATTTAAAATCCCGTGGAAACATGCAGCGAAGCAGGACTACAGACAGAACGAGGACGCTGCGCTCTTCAAGGTCCCGGTTATCGTTAGAGCTAAAATCAATTATTCTGATTAGTGAGATCGATTAACGTTTATACAGGAACAAGGGAAGAGTTCCAAAAAAATCTGTGAAAAATGACCGTTGGATTCGAAGCGTCAGAATTACACAAGTTAACCCTTTCTTACTTACTGTATTCTGCAGTATATTCTTTAATTAACAACAATAATAATGTGTGGAGGCATGGAGGTGTAGTGGTTATCACTGTGGCCTCGAACCCCCAGGGACTGGGTTCGTTTCCCGCCTCGGGGTCTGTGTGCATGGAGTTTGCATGTTCTCGCCATGCTCGAAGGGTTTCGTCTGGGTACTCGGGTTTCCTCCCACAGCCCAAAGATTAATCCCAAATTTCCTGTAGTGTGTGAAAGAGCATGTGAGCGAGTGTATGTGTGTGTACTGGGATAGAGTCTCCTGGGATTCCCGCGACCCTGTATACAGGATAAAGCGGTATAGATTATGAGTGAGTGAGTGATTAAGTGTTTAACTAACATTCATTGTGTTTAACTTAATTCTACACCACAGATTATAAGGAACTGTAATTATCTAAATTGTTGGATCAACTCATAATTTTGCTAAAAATCTCCTACAGTATGTTCCTTCAACCCTTAAACTGGATAGGTACATTTTAATTTGTTCATTTATCTGTTACAGCGGTACAACTGAATACTGTACAACTGACCTGACAAATGTCATAGCTTAGCCTAGCCTAGCTTAAAAATGTTCTTAGCCTACAGTTGTGAGAAATCATCTATCCTGATGTAATGAAATATCACCAAAAAACGCTTGTGACAGAATACACTGTAAAGTATCGGTAAAGTGTTTATCCTCGTGATGAAGGAGCTAGCTAGGCACCTTCGTCTCTCTGCTGCCACCCAGAGTCATGAGAAGGTATCGCATTGCATATCGGTAGCCTGGGGGAAAAAAAAATCTAAATGAAAAATTTGTACTGCAGATTCTGCTTGATGTGTAACACTTTTGCGGCAAAGTCAAGCTGAAATATTATTAAAGTCAGTCATTCAAAATGATTATCTAGCATACTGAACTAAACACTTTGTAAGATAATTTTTACGTAAATTTCATATGATCAAAATTCAAATTTCATCATAAGACTAACTTTTGCTTTACTTAAAGTGTTGAAAACATTTCACTGGAGCAGATTTAAAAAATATTAGAATTAATACTTTAACACTGAATAACACCCATGACAGTACTAGATCAACTTTTATACAATGCCGTTATTACGCAATGTAAACAACACCTGATCTTCTGAATACATAAAGATAACTATTTAAATTCATTGTTGTAATAACACAAAAAAGTAGATTATACAATAAATACTATCAATATCTATCTAACTATCCACCCATCCTGTCCCATACTGTCTTTGCCCATATACATTGTTTAGTCTATTGTGTGTGCTTGCATGTCTGAATGTATGAGCCATTTTGCCTATTGTGTGTGTGTGTGTGTGTGTGTGTGTGTGTGTGTTTGTACATACAGTACAGTAATTGTAAATATTTAACTGTATGTGGCTGTGTGTATTCTCATATGTGTTTATTTTTTTCCTGTATGACTGTGTGTGTTTTTCCTTTTGACTATATGTACTTTAGTCTGTGTGTGTGTCTGTGTGTCTGTGTGTGTCTCTATGGCTATGAATATGTTTTTTTCTTGCCAACAGGCAAAGCAGGCAATTGCTTGGGGCCTCAGACCAGTTGGGGGCCCCTAATGGGTGACAATAATCTACTTTAAAAGAAGCTACTAATGCGCTACTTGCTCAATGTAAACAAACACCTGCACCAATAGATATTAATTAGAAAATATCAACTGAATATTATTTCTGGTAGTAGTTAATATTTTCAATATATTTTCTGAAGTGGTGTAAGTGAATTGTAACGCGTTCGAGTCATTTTAAGACAAAACTTCATCTTTATCCGATCTACTTTTTCTAATATCTCATCTGTGATTCGCTCTCCGATTACCGAACAGGGAGTGTATTTGTGTGACGACGAAAGAAATACAACTTAGTGTAAACAAGGCGTAAGATACTCAACCTTCTTGCCGTACAGAAAGACAGACAGACATGTACGTGGGCTTCAACCTGAAATAATAATAATAATAATAATAATATCACTGATTACATTAAAGATCAGCGGGTTATTTTTTAGCTCGAACTCTTTATTTTTTAACGACACATACTTACTCTAGTAGACGTATATTAAAAAACAAAACAAAAAAAAACACTAACACTGTTAAAGCTAGCTGGCTCATGTCTAAGCTAATTGGATTGCTAACGCTACACTTGATGTTTGATTCTGTAGCTAGTCGTGTTGGTCAATATTTATCCTTTCTAAGTGATTTCCTTAAATGTAGCGCTAAATGTCGTATCTAATGACTATGTTAGCAAGACTTACTTAGTTCCAAGACTTTATTTACACCCTGAAGTGTTTTATTCCTCCTCCAATTTGTTAATGCAGAAAACCTACAGAACACGTTTCCAATCTGTGTGTATGGAGCTGTTACTACTGAAACTAAATGATAACGCAATTCTTTCCGTCCAATCAGAATAGAGAATGCCTGTGATGATGAAACGGAGCTGACCCCACCCCTGAGCCCGGCGTTATTCAGCTGGAGCGAGACACGGCGTGACATTTCTCCGGTGTCAACAGCGATCCCGCAGTAATCAGGAGGACAGATCAGAGACGTGAGGCGGTTTAGTGACAGGAAAGTCGATAGCTGTCAGTGCGGAGCATCAGGCAGTCGCACCGGAGATTTGAACTCTCGCGGCAGAGTGTCGATACCTTTTACATGCGGCGCGTTTCCTCTAAAAAACAAGATATGAACTTTAACATTACTGCCTCTGCAATGGTGCTGCCTGCGTTCACAGAAAGGAACGAATGAAGGAAGGAAGGGAGGGAAAAAAAGGAAAAGAAAGAAAGAAAAAACTAAAAGAATGTGCATATGACAGAGAGAGTTAGGAAGGTAGGAAGGAAAATATCTGAACAAAACAAAGAAAGAACATAAAATAAAAAAAAGAGTGTGCAGAGAGAGAAAGATATCTTAAAAGAAAGAAACTAAGAAAGATCTGATATAAGAAAGAAAGAAAGAAAGAACATCTGAAATCTAAAATAACTAAGATTTTTGAGAGAGCATTTAAGAGAAAGAAAGAAAGAAAGAAAGAAAGAAAGAAAGAAAGAAAATGGATGCTGATTGGTCAGTAGGCCTTGCTGTAGTTTCTGTAACACCTGCTCTGCTAGTAGTTTTAATTAATTAGAAATTTAAAATAAACACACTGCAGTATTAATTACCTATAGAATAAATATGATTGAACAAAAACACCATCAGGTATAGTAATGGTTAAATACGTAATAAACGCACGTGTTACTGATCCTGATCCAGAATGGAAATGACACATGATTCATGAAATGACAACAAAACTGGTGAACAAATCAAAATAATTTTGACTCTTTTGAATCATAATTAACGCCGAACACCGAGCGCTCCAATGATAAATTTTTTTCTTCCATGTACATTTCAAAATTTTAAGCAGTCTCAGATATGTTTTGGACGTCTCTAAATTCTGATGAAATTCCCGACACATCAAACTTCCCATCGATTTCGTCTCCCCTGGAGATCTCACCGGTGTAGGATTAGATTCAGGAAACATGGGAGAGTGTCCTCCGCCTCGTCCTCCGCCTCGTCCTCCGCCTCGTCCTCGCCTTACTTCCTTTCCTCCGTTGTTGTGCAAGTTGAAGGTTTGGATTTGCGGGCGCGGCGACGTCACGCTGTCCATCAGCACTTCAGCTCAAGAGCTGGATCACAAAGAGACGCCACAGGACATGTGTGTTAAAACCACATCTACAGAAAGGATTAAGCCATGTGTGTGCGTATGTGTGTGTGTGTGTGTGTGTGTGTGTGTGTGTGTGCAGAGAGATGCTCAGGGCGCAATGCATTTGCATACTTCAGTGTGTAAAGAACTCGTAGCTCAAAGCGCGAGTGCACTAACACTGTGTGTGTGTGTGTGTGTGTTTGTGTGTACTGTATGTACTGTAGTCATGTATGTATATATGTAAATAATTTTACTCCTACATACTCAATGGATACCTAAAAATACCTAAAAGTCAAAGTATCTCTGGCTAGCTGTCTATTTGCCCCCGCCCACCCTCTGTTTTGCCCTGTCTTTCATTCCCACTGTCTCGCTCTCTGTCTGCTTCTGTCTCTCTCTCCCCCTCTCTCGTCTATTTCTCTGTCTGCCTTACTCTGTCTCAGTCTCTTACTCTGGCTGTTTGTCTCTCTTTCTGTCTACCTCTGTCTCTTTCTCTCTCACATTTTGTCTGCTTTTCTCTTACTCCTTGTCTCCTTCTCTCCATCCCTCCATCTGTCTCAGTCACCCATTTTGTCTCTCTCTTTCTCTCTGCCTCTGTCTGTCTCACTGTCTCTTTCTCTCTCACACACTCTGCCTGTGTTTCATTCTCACTCTCTCTCTCTGTCTGTTTCTGTCTCTGTCTCAGTCTGCCTTTGCGTCTATCCATGTCTATTTATTTATTTCTCTATGCATCTGTCTTTCTCTCTTGTCCATTTTTTTCTGTCTCTTAATCTCTGTCTTGCACTCTCTCTCCCACTCTCTATCTGTGTCTCTCTCTCTCTCTCTTCATCTGCCTCACTCTGTTTCAGTCTCCCATTCTGTCTGTCTGTCTCTCTCTATCTCTCTCACACTCTACCTGTCGCTCTCTCTCTTTGTATTTTTCTCTTTCTCTTTATGTTTCTCCATCTATCTGTTTCTCTCTCTCTCTCTCATACTCTCTTCTACTCTCTCCATTTCAAGCTCGGCTGCACATCAGAGGCTGAGGGAAGATGGCAGTCTGCAGCTCTGTGGTGTTATTTAGGACGCGTGTGTGTCTCGGCCGGGCGAGTGAACACGCAGGCCGGCTTTATTGTGCTGTACGGCGCAGCGTGTCCTGCGTGTCAGCGGTGATACCGTTTACTTAATAAGAAAGAGAATGTGTAAGATGAGTTGTTGTTGAGGATTAAAGACCAGTTGTAATTACTTTGGGGCTGATTAGAATAAATTTCCATGCGTGCTGCTGAAATTGCGTTGACCTTTATTTCTCCCTCGGCAAACTCGCGAGTGGCGACAGTAAGCGTTTATCGAGCAGCGCTGTAATTTTGTCCGTACGGACGCCCCAGCTATTCATGAAGCCACAAGAGGCTTTTGTTTCGAGCTTTATTTCTCATTGTGCTCAGCTGTTTGGGGAAGCAAACCGCAACAATTAGCGACTTCAGATGACTCGCTCGTTTGATACGTCCTGCAGTAATTAGCGGAGGAAAGGCTGATAGTCACAAAGCCGCTCAGTCTGCAAAGGCTCAAAAAGGAAAGCGAGGACATTGGCTCAAAAGAGGTCATACTGTGCACTGATGCTAATAGCTAGCATGTTTTTTTTTTCCAGAAATCCCATTATTTTGATAAAACATAGACAAAGACTCCGTCCTGCTCCAAAAGTTAAAAAGCCTTAATAAGGCCATGGCTAGGCATTATATAGTGACATCAATTAGGTAAGTACAAGAATAAATCCATAATGTGAAAACTGGCAAAAAAAATTATTATAAAGAAAGCCAAAAAAAAAGAAAAACGGTACCTAATTTTATTAAAAAAATAAATGACAAACAACTTAAACAGGACACAATGATATCTGCTTCACAAAAAAATTTACAATAATCAATAAATCACAGTGATGAGATTTATTAGCTGGCTGTGAATTAAAAAATCATAAAACTAAATCAGGAGTCAAAATACTTTCCAGTGAAACCAATCAATGAAAAATAGCTCATCTCCTGCAAAATATGCAATTATACCTTATATCTACAGCGTGATTTTACACTTTAGTTTGTTTGCTCTCGCCTGAATTTGTGAACTTTGCAGCGTTTAACCTGCCTGCCTGCCATATACCGTTTTATACAGTTAAATATAGAGTGTATAGGGCTGAGGATTGCACAATATAGAGCGACATATCCCGTTTTTTAGCACAGCTTATGGGTGATGTTATGAATTATTATTATTATTATTATTATTATTATTATTATTTAGTTTATTTTTATTTTGTTTTTTAACCAAACGTATAAACATAACTGAGAATAAGTTCATTTTAAAATGGGTCACATAGGGAAAGAAATGCCAATAATAATAAAAATAAAGGCATTTGGTGAGTTTTTGCAACATCATTTTAAAAGTAATCTTAACACTTCTGAAAACCCCAAATGCACAGCTTGATGTCTGAAGCCTCCCCGAGACAGAAAGGCAGGACTTCTGTACAACCGTTTTTTGTTTGTTTGTTTTGTTTGTGTTGTCAGATCCATGCCACTTGAGTTTTAGGGGTTATTAACCTGCATGACTTGGCCATCACTTTGATAATTGTTTATTACATGATTGCATTTACCACTTAGGCAAATTTAGAATTTGAAAACAAAGCATGTCTACGGCTGGAAAACACCTTGCTGATGCACTGGAGTTACCAAGAAACACATACTGTATCATGACAACACAGGAGGAGGAGTCCATTAATCCTACTGAACTGGGACATGTTCATCAGCTGAATATACTTTTTTTTTTTAGATCCATCAGGTACGCATGTACAGCGGTACTGTGCATTTTGGTTCGGTATGCTTTCTCACCATTAACCACACCAAAGTTTGTCAGATCATTCAGATCACATCGAGACCACCTCTTCTTCAACCTTTATTTAAAGGCGCAGAATACACAGAATCCTTAAAACATGGTGTCTAGATCTTATTCCAGTACTGAATATGTAACAACCTCTAAACCTTTCAAACATAAATCCATGTTTTTTTTTTTTCCAATAAACAACAAAACATAGCTGCAGATGCTCACTAAGAAAGTAAAATATGAGGGTGGAAATTTCATTTCAGAACAGGACTACAAAACAGCAGAGATTTAATCTCACAAAGGGAGAAATCAAGCCATTCATTTGCTTCAGGGAAATGACAACCTGCTGGTGAAAATGGTGACAAGCAAGGCTCCACAGTTGCCTGGGGGAAGCAGCAAGATATTCAAGAAGCTTTATTCCAAATGTTTCAAAAGTTTTCACACACCTTATAATGCAGTGTTTTGTTGTGTAGTAATGTATTCTTCTTCATTCTATAGCAAAACTATGAAATAGCACATATGGCACAACCCATATGGCATTACATAACAACAACAACAGTCAATTGCTATTTATAGACATGAAGGTCAGCTGTTCTGTAATAGTTCTTGCAAGAACAGTA
This sequence comes from Heterobranchus longifilis, assembly GCA_028570985.1. Lineage (NCBI taxonomy): Eukaryota > Metazoa > Chordata > Actinopteri > Siluriformes > Clariidae > Heterobranchus > Heterobranchus longifilis. The sequence goes on along the minus strand of JAOVVB010000018.1, from coordinate 2,465,335 downwards.
TTGTGTCAGGTGCATTTACGAAACCCATCAAGCTCCATGATGAAACTGGCTCTCATGAAGACCTTCCCAGGAAAGCAAGACCATAACGTACCTCTGCTGCAGAGGAGAAGTTCATTTAGAGTAGGGGTCTTCAACTAAAATTCCTTGAGTTCCAGTAAATAAACACTCCTCACCAGCTAAGGTCCGGACAACCCAAAAACATGCACTGATGCTTTGAGTATAGATGAAAGATTTTATTAAACAAAATATTAAATGTTCTTATATGAATAAACTATGTCTTTACATATGTCCTGTATAAACAGACATAGGTTCACATCCTACAAAAAAAGATCTTATTTTAATGCTGTTCTGTCCTTTATGTTGCTTTGGTGCAAAATAATTAAATTCAACCAGTAACAATGTCTAACAAAAATATGATGAAGGAAAATGCCTTCATCTATAAATCTGCATAGAACATAAATTTATTTCAACATTAACAACCTAAAGGAAAACTAAAGTCTTTTTTTTTCTGCTAAATGGAGGTTAAGAAGGAAAGGAAGAAAAGAGGTTAGAAAGAAATAAAAATAAGGAAAGACCATGGAATTAGAAGGTGTGTTCAAACTTTTCTCTAACGTTCAATCCATTGGAAAATATGGAACATATATTTTTTAATACCTAAAAACCCTCATCTAGCATGATTTTATATGCTGCCTATAATTCATAAGGTAGACCCATCATCAATGGGAACGGAATAATTTCAGAACCAGTCTACAAATGTATGAATTAAATTATCAAACCGAATTTATAAAAATTTTCAACTTGAATTCAATTATCTAAGATACCACATGTTCTTACATGGTAAGAAAAAAAAGGATCATCTGCATTACTAGGGTGTAGCTGATTTGATGTGACAATGCAGGCGTCAACCCGCTAGCTGTCCGCTATACATCGCTGTAGCTAACTGGAATCATTGTAGTTTAACTTACCACAAGTACTGTAGGATCTGACACGGGACGATGTGTGAATGATGGATGATTGAATTTAGTCAAATGCAAAATAATGTTAGCATATAAATTAATGTTAGCTACCTGTAAAGCTTTTCGGCAGGGCAGATCAAACACAGACTGAGAGACAGCAGGTGGATGCAAACAGATTCTTTGTATATGCTTTTTTTTAGCATGAGCAGGGAAAGTGAATAAGGCTCAGTGAGGAGGACAGGTAAAGAAAGCAGGAAGTGAGATGTTCCAACCAACACACAGGCTCCCATTTGTTGCATCCATTTGCCCATTTATAGATTTACCTTTAATTAACCTTTAGATTTTTGATAGTTTTACCTTTAGATTATGTTTAAGTAGAGCCAGTTCCTGCCAAGATGGCAATGACCGTCTGCGACAACACAGCATTTCAGAAAACCTACAGGTAACGCCCAGGAGGGTTTTTCCATTTCTTTTTTTTACAGTCTATGGACTTATAATTGAAGATGCATTTTTGGTCACCAGGGATGTTGAGTCATTATACACAAACATAGATCACTCTGAAGGTCCGGAGGCACTTAAGTTCTATTTACACCAATGACAAGATGAGAACACGACCCCCGCTGACTTTGTTTTGTCATTAATGGAATAGACTCTTAACAACAACATATTTTTATTTCAGGATCATCTCTCTAAACAGGAGAAAGGCACTGCTATGGGCATGGAGTTATGCTAGACTTTTCATGGATCTATGGGAGGAAAGAGCAGTTACAGAGCAATTAATCCTTACTTGGGTAAAATGAAATGGTACGGCAGATATATTGATGACAGTCATGATTTTTATAGGAAACGAGGAAGAGCTTCTGAAGTTTCACAAGTACATCGATTCAATGAAAGACAATATTTTGTCATTGTGCTTAGAATATAGGAAATTCAAAATATTTTTGTAACTTAATAATAACAAAAGGACTAAAATATTACCATCCACATTTCTATATACTGTAAAATCAGTGATCATAACATTTTAAGAGCAGATAGCATCCATCCTTCTAGCCTCATTTCCAGTATTCCTTTGGGACAATATACCTTTGTGTCACAGTTTGAGAAGAGTATTTGATTTGGACCATGGCTTTGATCAAAAACCTATTGAAATACAATATATCTAAGATTTAAACAAAAACAATATAAGACAGGTATCATTGGGCACTGGTGGCTCAGTGATAGGTTGCAAAGCGAAATCTTTCGATAGGATAAATCTCTTTTTAAAAAAAAAAACTTGCTCTTGCCTTCCCACAACTGGACAGATATACTTTCTAACCCAATAAGTACAATATTCCAAAATATTAACAGCATTAACAGGGAAAAAAATGGAAAATTACACAAAAAAAGTCATAATATGTTACAAAGTATGTTTCCTGATGCTCCTGTGTTCTCAATTTTATGGACTCCCACACTGAAAAACAAACTGGTGAGAACCTACCAGTAGTCCTACGTAGCAATTGAAGCTGTGATGGATGTAAACACTACACTAACATTGTCAAAATTGACTGCTTCAATCATGTCTTTACCCAGAATATCTACCAGGTCAGACATTTTGCCAACTGCAGCACATGCTTTAATGTTGGTGTGTATTTTTTTTATAATGGAAGTACTAAGCAGAGACTCAAACAGACTGGCCAAACATAAGCTTGCAATATGAAATGAAAATCCTCACTATCCTATGGCTAATCATTATAAAACAGCAGGACACACAAATCCATAGTGATTGATGTTGAGGTTATCTCCAAGTCTGTGTAAGGAGGAGACTGATTAAAACATCTTCTCCAAAGAGATTTTCACTCACTTACTCATCGTCAATACCAGTTTATCCTGTATACAGAGTCGCTCGGGCCTGGAGCCTACCCAAGAGACTTAGGACACAAGACGGGGTACACCCTGGATCGGGTGCTATTGCAGGGCACACACATGTACAGTACACACACCCACACACTACAGGAAATTTGGGAATGCCAATTAGTCTAATCTGCATATCATTGAACTGTGGGAGGAAACCAGACTGCCCGGAGCGCCACCAAGCACTGAGAATATGCAAACTCCATGCACACAGACCTAAGTTGAAAATCGAACCTGGAACCTAGGGGTGCAAGGCGACAGTGCTAACCACTAAGCCACTGTGCTGCCCGAAGGCATTTTCCTCTGTAGGTATTTGTTTTTTGATTGGTGACTTCACGACCAGTTTATAATTGCTTACTTGATCTCCTGTTAAGGTGGTATAGTGGTTAGCACTGTAGCCTTACATCTCCAGGGTCAAGGGTTCGATTCCTGCCTCAGATCTGTCTACATGGAGTTTGCATGTTCTCTTTGTGATTAGTGGGTTTCCTCTGGGTACTACAGTTTCATCCCACAGACAGATAGTTGGTGTTTTCAAGTTGCTCATTGTGTGGGTGCGCTTGTCTGCCTTGCGATAAATTGACACCCCATTCAGGGTGTACTCTGCATAGTACCCTGGTCCCCATGGATATGCTCCAGGCTTCCCATAACCCTGTAAAGGATACGTGATCTTTGTGTTCTGATTAAACTGATTACTTCTGAATTTACTTTTTAATTAGGTACCTAGATTTTTGGTTTCCTTCATCAATTTATGTTTTCCTGTCATCTTTCAGATGAGTTCAATTATGAATTTATGAGGCCCCTGAGTGGCGGAGTGGTAAAGTGCTCGCCCTATCATCCGGAGATTGTCTCCCAGTGGCTCCCACTTAGTGCTCTCACATTAACCACGGCTCTACGGCCAATCAGGGGCGTCTTTGAGCTCACGCAAGCAGTAGGAGTGGATAGCGCTGTCCTCGGAGGGTGTTACGCTGCCCCCAGCGGTGCGTGAGCAAGCAGCTCAAATGATTCGATCGGTTGGCATCATGTGGCTCGGACAAAACATGTGATAATCTTTGGTGCTCCCGACTGAGTGGTAGTTGTATCCATAATGCGAGGAATTGGATACAACTAAATTAGGGAGGAAAACCCAAAAAGCATTAAAAAAAAAAAGATTTATTCTTGTACTTCCTTGATTGATGGCACTATATAATGAGGATATTTTCCCTTTGCACCCAAATGAAGGCTAGTGTGAGCTAAAACGTGCTGTTTTGTTCGTTTTTAACGTTGCCAAGACATGGACTAATAAAGGCTTTGATACCTTTTGAGCAAACCTACTGTATGTGCATTGGTGTATCTTTTGTCTGCCTGAATACTCCACATAATGTAATGTATTTTTTTGACTAACCATTTATTCATTGTTGCTGCGTCGAACCCTTTCCAAAGAGCACATGTTTCTTATTCATCTTAACTGAGGACCCACACTGTGCTCTCAAGTCCATTTTCTTCTTTGAGCAATTTTCAAGAAAAAAAAAGTGTTCTGATAATATTTCTATTATTTTCATTGTTTTATAAACATTGCAAGATTAACACATGATGTCACTTCAGCAAGTCTTCCATTAACATGGATTCAAGTTTTTTTTGTTTCTGGATAGTTTTGTAAGAGTTTAGAGATTTATTTAGCCTTACATATTAACAAATGAATAGGTCATTGATCTGGCACCAAAATGAAACATTACTAACTCTTAGAAACTGTCTAATCAGAGGATCTTTAAAGAAACATTCAACATTCCAAAATATCTGTGCTTTGATAAACACTTTACCGAGTAGCTTTAGTGTTTTCCATTTTATTTTTTTCTTTGTAAAGGCTCACATGTGATTTGTCAGTCTTATCTGAGATCGAACTAAATGAAGCGCTCAGCTTGTGGCAGTGACACACTCTGTGTTGTGTTTTTTGTATTTAATTAGCTCTTTTCCTGATTGAAAGCTTTATTTGTCCTTGTCTCCTTTCACGTTTTTTCCTTTCATTCCTTCTTTCATTCTGCTTGCAACCTGGTATTGCACTCAGGGTTCAGGTGCCTCTCTCTCGAGGTCTAGGCACAAGGTGAAGACTTGGCGAAAACAAAATAAAAGCAGGAGGAGAAATAGACTCCTGGGACAGTCTTGAGTGTGTATGGTATTCTTGAGCACATTTAATGCTTTATGTTTGGCGAATCAGGTGCTACTCTGGGGACCACGTGCTGGCCTTGATACCTAGGAATTTGTCTGCTTTTAATTGGGGCTTATCCCTGAACCCTTTGATCGTAAATAAGTTTCCTGGCCTTTTTAATTTATTTTTTTTCCCTTAGACCCTTTTATACTTGAGTGGGGAAGACAGGCTACGTGACAGAACCGCATATTATGAAAACCACAGCAGGGGGCAGAATGTTTTTTTACAAAACCCCAAAGTTATGAAATAGCCTTCCAATTAATGTTCAGGACTCAGACACAGTCTCAGTGTTTAGGTCTAGGCTAAAAACCTATTTATTTAGCCAAACATTTTTATCTCCTCTCCTTTTCTCTCTCTTTCGCTTGATAGTTCAGGACTAGAATTTCCTACAAGTCTACTTGAGCCTCCAATAACGAACTGGACTCCATGTTTACTTAAAGACATCAACTGTTGTATTCAATTGCCAGCAGCCTAATACACAGTATGACTGCAGATCAATCTGTTATTATCCAAATGAGAATAGTTTCCCTGTTGAGTCTGATTCCTCTCAAGGTTTCTTCCTATTGCCATCTCAGGGAGTTTTTCCTTGCCACCATTGCCCTCGGCTTGCATCAAAGACAATCTAATCATTTTGCTTCATACACATTCACATTTCATTCAAAAGAATTCCTACATTTTTTTTATGTGTAAAGCTGTTTTGCAGCAATGACAATTGTTAAAAGTGTTATACAAGTAAAATTAAATTGAATTAATTGCAGTGAATAAAATTAATAATAATAAAAAATAAACAGAATTTGTGTTGAAAAAAGATTATAACATTCTGTAAAACTTTCTGTATATTTTGTTATTTATATTATTTTGTATTTGCGCATTTAGTTTAATTTTCTGTACATTTTATTCTTACAGTATTTTATATTTGAAAACTTTAACTTTCCATTTTCTTTTTTTTATATTACTTTACTGCATTTTTTCAATCCTAGTGTAATTTATTATATATTTTTTGTGCATGGATTTAACATAATTAATTTTATTTGTCTGTCATTGCCAATCATGTCAAATCACCAAGCAACTTCTATTGAATGAGGAAAAAGCCAGGAAAAAGCCCCCCCCCCATAGGTTAATGTATGCATGAAAAGGAGGAACCATGGGGGGCGTAAATACGCCCACAACCATCAATGATTGGGACTAATGGCTGTGGGACGGACCCGCACCATGAAGTCAAAACCCAAGGTCCGAGCACCCTTACAGATTCGTCATGGGCACCTGAAGGTAACCAGCAAGCTCAACCACTTTGTCGAGCATGTGCTTCCACCCTTGCGGGCGCTCTGCTGATTCCTCATGCCAAGCCAAGCTCCTGACAGAATAATCCAGCCAGATATGGATTTAGTTTAACCAAATGAGCTCGGCCTTGGAGAGCAAAGGCACCCTTCTCAGAGCACACCAGCAGAGAGAAATTTAAGTAATTTTCTTTCTGGGATTAATAAAGTTTTTTGAATCTTGAATCTTTCAGTTTCTCAGCATGAAGCAAGCCCTCTTCGATGTCACACACTGACTGCAACTGTTTCAGATGAATAGGGTGTTCATTCGCTCGCTCTTGTAGTAGCAAGCTTTGTCAAGGTTCTTGTTCTGCCTATGACTACATCATATACAGTAGTTCCAGACGCTGGCGCTTTCGAGCAGGTGGCAAGACCTAGCCTTGTGCAATGTTTTCTTTAAAGCGATCAAGGATGAACTAGTCTCCTGGGAACTATCCACATCGCTCCAAGAACCTGGCAGATCGGGTGGTCTCATGCATTTGTCTATGGCAAGCATCCAAGAAGTCACCACCCAGGAGAGTTCACGTGTCTCTTTTTCAACAACAAAGCAAGCAGGAGGACAGAGCCAGCATCTCACCTAAGGACCGGGGGCACCTCCGGGTGGAAGGAGCCTGCTTTTATTGTGGAAAGTCAAGTTATCTACTTTCATGTTATAATCACTGCCCAGTAAAATGAGGGACCCTTTAGTATGGTCGGAAGCAATAGAGAACAAGACTCCAGAAAGGCTCTAAGACCAATGCCGTCTACTTCCCATATATCTCATTCATGAATGACGGGCTCACCTGGTCTATGTGATAATCGACTCGGGCTCCAACAGGAACTTTATCAAAGTCGCTGCAAGCTCCAAGCGGCCTACCCTAACTTCCTGGTCGAATGGGCCTTAATCACTAGAGGTGTGACGACCCTGAGGTTTCTCCAGACCCTACTGGGGAGAGTGTGGATGATCCTGATTGGCCTATCCTATAATTAATTGCTAATTGGTAGCCTATATAAGACTCTGTGGGGGTTAACTGGGGTTAGGCTCTGTGGGGAGGGAGTTTCAGGAGTGGTTCTATTGTGTAACATGTCACCTTTTTGCTGATTTTTTTTGTGTTTCCCTTGTGCATTTCATAACATGTAGATTAAGTTTTGGTTGTGTTTGTTTGTTTATTTATCCCTAGACTTTATTATGTTTATTATTTTGAACGTTGAACTCGTACAAATAAATAAATAATCCTTATTGATTATATATTTTGTTTTGATCCCTCTTTTATGTTGCGACCTCAAATGAGCGGGTTGTAACAGATGCGAAGTGTGCCTCTTGACTGCTGGAGGGAGTATTTCAGGGCCAGAAATAGAGTTTCGAGTCAATTGATGTGCCACATGAGAAGATGACCTCTCCAGATCCCTTGGGCTGGACGGCCATCTAAGGCCACACCCCAGCCCATGAGGGAAAACGTCTGTTGGTAGCAGCTTGCGACGACAACACGGACCTAGAGTGGGACCCAGAGTCAAGGACGAGGGTCTGAACCACATAGAGAGGG
>JAOVVB010000018.1:2421891-2436679 GCA_028570985.1 Heterobranchus longifilis | reverse complement strand
GATTTTAAAAACTACTTTAAAAAGTAGAAGTACACAAAAAAATCTACTCAATTACAGTAATGCGAGTAAATGTAATTTTATTACTTTCCACCTCTGGATATCAGTCAACTATCTCTTTCACTAAGGATCCTTGGTCTGGGAAAACCAAAATGTGAATTTTAAGTACTTTTAGCCCAGAAACATTAGTCTAGGAATGTAAGTCAAGAAACCTTGGAACTGGAATTAGTAGCACATGAACTTAATCAAGAAACTTTCTAGATGCTTCAAGATCCTTAGCCGAGGTATTTTTTTTTACAAACCCGAAACTGAACCATGGAACTAAAGCCTAGAATTCTAGCCAAGTAACATCAGGAATCAAAATCCAGGACGTTTAACCCCTTTAAAAACAAATAACTGTATAACAATTCCAGGAACTTTATTTTTAATAGCAGTCCAGGAAGTTCAGTTCAGGAACCTTATCACAGAAACTTAAGCTTAGAAACTTAGCCCAGAAAATTGAGTACAAGAACCTATGGCCTGGAACTGTACCCCAAAAACTTCTATACCCAGTAACATTAGCCGAATATCTTTAGCCTAGAAATTTTAGTTCAACAGACTAAGCTCAGGAATCTTATCGAGAAACCTTACTTCAGTGGGTGTCTGACTTTTGCTTGTACATTATTGTTGTCATTTTCATTTTACACTTTCTTGCACTCCCATTGTATACAAAGTGTTCCATCTTGGAATTGTTGAGTATTTCCCTTAAGCTACGATTCTCTCTTATCCATACAGCTTTAATGGGAATAATGGGCCAAACTGGGATGTGCATCACACACAAACACAAACTCCATTTCCCTGAATGCTCAGCTAAACAATGAACTGTAAACTTACTTACTCACATGGCTCATCACACAAATACTACCTCTTTCTGGTTCCCTTAGACATCTAATCACAACCACCTGTACCTAATCAGTCTATAATTACTTCCCATAAATATCCTGGATGTTCAGATAATTTTGGGGCAAAACCTCTTTTTCCTGCATTGATTTACACACTTCATTTTTAGGTATCCATTTAATGTTTTGTACATGTGTGTGTGCGTTGGGTTTCCACAGTTAATGACTGAGGCATTGCGTGTTTAAATCAGTGTCATAAAAACAGTATTGCAATTTAAATTCAGGATGTTGTCAGGGGCATACATAAATAAAAATCATCATTTATTCAGAGAAACCAAATTACGAATTGTGAAATCCTACAATTATTTTACATGGACATTCTGGATGATTCTATTGTGTTTACGTGATTAAGTGACTAGTTTGTAATCGCTTGCACATCATGTGAATGATGAAAAAAATCATTGTAGTATGTATAAAATAAATTATTATTATTTGAATTATTATCATATTTTTTCTAAATGTAATCATATTTGTTTATATGTAAAGTTCATGTTCCTTTTCTCCTTTATAACTACTGTATCTAAAATATTTACCATCTGAGCACAAAGTAATGAGTTTGCCAGGAATACTGGAAAGTTTTAGTGTCACATTGCAGTGTTGCTTGTAAAGCAGCACAAGTTCATGTTTGCATATTCATGAGAATTTGAACAAGCACATTTGTATAAAGGTTAAAAAGCTTCATTCATATGAAATGCAACTAAATCATCTCTAGTCACACAGTGCAGGTCACAACATTGTGAGCTAGTGAGTGAGTACTACATTGTACAATCCCAGTGGCAGTAATGGGAGTTTTAATGGTTTATCTGTGTGGTCAGATGTGACTACTGTAAGGTGTAAGATTTGTCCATACTGTTGTACTAGTATGCAAGACTTTTATGTCAAAAGAAAAAAAAATCTATTGCACAACATCCACAAAGAACAGGAAGCGACAGAGGCAAACACTGAATGCTGCGAAAAGAAATGATTAATGCACATTGGTTCTAGGAACCTGTTTATTTGATCACAAGGCAACAAAAAGCCTAATGTGGTTTTATTTACTACCCCAAAAAGTTATTCATCTTTTCTTTTAACATTCCATTCAAGGTTTTATTTCGAACCTGAGAATAAAGTTTTTTCTTCAGAAAACGTACACTATCAGTCTATATCAGAGTATCAATCTTTCCACCAACAATATTTGGGAGCTTTGGAACTTGCACTGTTATACATGAACCTTAGCCCTTAGCCCAGGATCTTCTGTACTGCTTATCCTGTGTACAGGGTCGCAGGGCACACACACAATGAGCAATTTGGGGACAGCAATGTACCTAATTTACTCTTTTTGGGATTGTGAGAAGAAAATGGAGTACCCGGAGTAAACACACCAAGCATGGAGAGAACATACAAACTCCACATCCAAAGACCCTAGGCGGAAAATTAAAACCTGGAGGGCAACCCGGTGGTCAAAGGCCACAGTGCTAACCACTATTCCACCGTGCAACCTTCAAGTACATACTTACTAGTACTTACTACGTACTTTAATTCAATAACCTCAGGAAACAAAGTCAAAAAACCTTAGCTTAATCTCAAACAGTTCAGGAACTTTAGTCCAGGAACCTTAGTACAGAAACCTAACAACTTCAGAAACCTAAGCCCTTTAACCCACACATAATCAATCAATCAATCAATCAATCAATCAGTCCCAGGAAATGTATTCTAGGAAAAGCAAAGGAATTTTAGCCTAGAAACTTTAGTTAATATACGGGACATAATTCAAGTATACACAGCTGAGGATCATTAATTGAGGAACCTAACCCCAAGAACGTATTTTAGTTAAAGAAGCTAAAAAAATAATTATTTCTAATAATTTATAATAATTAACATGTGTTTTTACCAATAAATACTGGATTATTGCTTTTGGTGGTTGGTAAAGTGAGCTAACGTTTCTGAATCGATTCTAGTGCCATTAGTAATGACTTTTCCCTTGGTAGACTGACCTGAGTATTGCGGTCAGCAAGCAAAACCTGCAGGTGATTGAACCCATCAGTGGGTCCAGGTGAGATGAGCAGGACAGTGCAGGTACTCAGGTGGAACTCAGGTGTGGTGTCGGCACTGTGCAGGAAATCCTCAGTCTGTAACTCTTCCACCCTTTTCAGACGGCCACCAGCCAACTCAATAAGGGAACCCTTGGCAAAATGAGGTAGGACTGCACTTGGTGGTGGGTCAGGACCACTGAGGACTGAAACAGAATGACGATAGGATCCTGGTGAAAGTTCTCGCTCCTGATGAACCCCATGGTTGTTGTGCTGACCATGAGGGGAGTGCTGGGAGTTCCTCAGAGGGGAAGGAGGAGGAGGACCTGAGGGATTAAAACTGGGGTATGCCTGAGGGTTGTGGTGAACAGTGGAGTACAGAGACCCCAGGGCATAGTAGATCTGAGCTCCTGAATTGGAGGCACTTCCAACGGAAGGTTCTTGAGGAGCCTTTGTCTTTCGTGTTTCAGAAATGTATGCGTGGGATGTTGGAGGCTTTAGGATTGCCAGAGAGTCTCTTTCTGTATTGTGATGGAAGGAATGTGCATTATGACCCGTCTGGGGTGGGGATACCCTCCTTGTATCGCGCCCTACCAGATCTTCTTGATTCCTCTTCCTTCCATTGGAGTGGGCACCACCAACTCTAGCTTGAGGGTCATTTCCACTTTCTGCCCTTCCACTAGATTCTGATCTAATCCCTTGTCCATCAAGACCATTGGGTCTCCTGTTTGAGTACCTGAGCCTACTTTCTGAGAGAAAATCATTGTGGTAAAGTGATGTTTGTGAGAAGAGGTGTGAGGAGGACGAGGAAGGGAAGAGAGAGGAGGCATAGTTTTGCCGTGTAGGGTTAAAATAGGGCCACATGTCCCTGGAATCGACTGCATAAGTGCCCTTGTATGTAGGCATCGGCATGGACGGATGCAAACCAAGCGAATTAATTTCTCCACGTAGCCAACGAGAGTGGTGAGGAATTGGCAGCTCTGTTTCACCTTCTGACCTTCTTGTTCCATCTCTCCAGGAAGGTGAACCTGAGCCACGTCTTTCTCTCACCTGGCTAGAAAGGTATGGGTGGTGAAGGGATGAGTGGTAGGGCAGCTGCCATGATAGGGGGAACGGAAGGTGTGGGAGTGGAGGAGGTGGAGGAGGTGGAAGGAGGTCTTTATCGCCGCGTGGTTCGTTCTCCCGCCCCTCAGAAATGTGGTGTCTCCTGTGTCTAAGTGGCGCCGGGTATTTGAACTCATCCTCCGGGGGGCGCTGTTCCGACGAGCCTTGCCGGGACTCGCGCTTTTTTGGGGGGAGGCTGGGATTCATGGGGTCTCCCCCAGGCCTGAGGGGCCAAAACTAGGTCACATGGGCTGATGGGGAAAACGAGGGGTCCGGATGGTGACAAGATTCTCGGCTGAACAGCATCACGCAGAAGATCGCAATTCACTCGATCCTGCACCAGAATTACTCACCTTAACAAGAGAAAGAAAAAGAGAGAAACACAGAAAGGAATCAATCATAATGTCAAATCCAATCCTATTTTGCCCAGTGTAAAATGTGTGAAAAACCACATGAGTGTGTCTGATCTGCTGAACAAGTCACTAAAGTGCGAAGGTTGATGATTAAGAAAGGCAGTGCCCATGACACCAAAGAAGGAAATTTTACAGAACCTTTTTTTTCTCAGCTAATTGGTTACTTTTGGGATACGGTAAACCTTGCGTATTGTACACACGCATTGTTTCTTCAGGAACATCATCTGTTCAGCGTACTGTAGGTTCCCTGACTGTGGACTATTATGTGGTCACTCGATACAGTCACAGATATACACCTCCGGTGTGTGAGCATTTTAATGAAACACTTCCTCTCAAGAGTTTGCAATGTGTGACTAAAAGTGTAAGAGTGTCAGATAGAACGAGAGGGATAGATGGATAGATAGCAAGAGAGAAAGAGAGAGAGAATCTTGTGGAAAAAAAATCATAAAGTGGCCAAATCACTGATTCAGCCAATACTCGAGTCTCAGAACAGATCTAAGTATAACTTCCATGTGATTCCCACCACAACAATGTGCTAACAAACGCACAAAGCCATACCCGACACACAAGCACACACACAAAAACATACACATACACACGCACACACACTGCAGGAGGCAATATGTCTGCTCTTTGGAGAGGAAAAATGCAGATAAGTTTCTTCGAATCACTGAAGCAAGTGGGAATCCGACAAGTCGTCACCATCCGCGGGAACACTTTACACACTTCACACACACGCACACCCTTCACAGACACGCACACACACATACACACACACACACACTTCACACCATTGGGTCCAGCTGTCAGTCACCGTTACCGTAGCAATTGAACGAGCTGCTCACCACCCACCCCTGATTGCCATAAGCTCGCCACAGGGTGTGCGGGGGAGTTTGCGCGAAATGAGAGAGAGAGAGAGATAGAGAGAGTAGAAATGACAGAAAGGAGGTATGTAGAAGGAAGAAGAAATGGAGGTAGGGGGGAAAGCAAGAAAAAATGAGAACGAATTGTGAGAAAGAGAGAAAGAATAAAAGAAATGGGGTGGATAAGTATGAGAGGAGTGAAGAAGCAGATAGAGAGACAAAAAGAGAAAGAGAGAATGTGAATGAGAGAAGGAGAGACAGAGAAAAGCACAGAGAGGTACGGATGAACGGAGAAATGTGAAAGTTGAGAGAGAAGGATAGAGAGAAATGAGGAAAAGAGACAAAGTCAGACAGACATAGAGAGAGAAAGAGAGAGAGAGTTAAGCGTTCTCATTTTATTGCTCAGTGTGTGTGTGTGTGTGTGTGTGTTTGAATGTGTGTGGGAGTTTCTCTAATGTCTCTAAATTAAACTCTCTGATGTTTCGACGCCACATCTGCTCCTCCGTCTACAGCGCCGCCGCTGTCGCCATGGAAACTGAGCCCATACATTCAAGTGAGAGAAGGTGTGTGTATATGTGTGAGAAGGTTACATAGGGATACCAGTCTGAGACACTCTCTCTATCACTCTCTCTCTCACACACACACACACACACACACACGCACTTTTCAGATCAACTCAATAATCAGTTGTCATGACCAACATATTGTAATATGAAATACACACTGGCCACTTTATTAGGAACGGCTGGTCATTCATGCAATTATGCAATTACCCAATCATGTGGAAGAAGCATAATGAATAAAATGGTGCAGATACAGGGCATGAGCCTCAGGCAGTGTTCATCAAGCAATAGAGAAAAAAAAAAAAAAAAAAACGTGGAATCTTGCTAACTTTGAACGTGGCTTAGCTGTTGGTGCCAGATGGGATGCTTTGAGTATTTTAGAAACTGGGATTGTCACACCACAGCGGTGTCACATAGAGCTTATATAGAATGGTGCGAAAAACATTAGACATCCAGTGAGGGAAAGATCTGTATGTGTAGACTTGTTTATGAGGTCAGGGAGAAGGGCCAGACTGGTCCAAGCTGACCGGAAGGCTTTAGTACAGTATGTCTCTTCCCAAACGCAGTAATTAGAAAAGCATTTCTGAAAACACTACCTGTCAAAGCTTGAGGTGGTGGGTTGCAACCACAGAAAGCCACATCAGGTTCCACACATGTTTACCCAAAACCAGCCTACCGTTGGCACAGGTTTACACCTAGAAACTTTCTTACGGTTTCTCAATAGAACAACCAAAAACCAACTAAAGGTCCCCTACATTACTACTCTGTAAACACAGATCTCAGAGTCCCCTTAAAGTTTGTGTGCATGTTAATACTGCAGCTGAAATAACCCTCAGATAAGGCAAACTGTCGCGTCTTACTTCGCACCGCTTCAGTGTCTATGTAAATGAGGTTCAGTTGAGCCACACCCCTTCAGAGAACAGCAGAGCTGAGCAACATATCAGGCGAGGGGATGTGAGGTCACATTGGATGGGGGGGCTGATTGGCTTGTTTAAAATGTTCAAATATGGGAAAAAAAGCATAACAAAAAAAGGGCAAGGAAAATTTTTTTTGTTTGTACACATACAGTACTTGAGACCCATCTGTATGTCCAAACATGACAGTCATAAAAAATATTTTGCATAATAGGTCCCTTTTTTAGGTTTTTATTATATATATATATATATATATATATATATATATATATAAGAAATTATATAAAATTTATTTTTACAAAATACTGTAAAAAATTCTCTGCAGTAAGCATATATAAAAAAAGTCTTGGCTGATCAATTATCTTTGGTGTATTTACAATTTATTTCTTAACTTATTTATTTTTTTATCACACTGTTTCAGAGTCTATATGTGTGGAAGAGCAGCGTACAAGCTGAAACAAAATTTGACAAATAGTATTTTCATATGATCAAACTTTGGAAAGTATTACAAATGTTCTAAGATCTGTTTTAGTCACATTTGAGGTTTTTATCTGTGTGCTTTCATGCACACACACACACACACACACACACACACACACATACACACACACACACACACACACACACACACACATTGCCCTCAGTTTGGCAACACATGCATAATGTAGCTTTGATTTTGATCAAAGCGACCATGGTTAATTTCAGAAATTACTCACTGAGCGTAACTCTCCATTCTGTTTTGGTAGGAATGAACCCTTCTTGCATTTCTCATGACACCTTATCTGACTGTCACTAAAAAAAAAAAAAAAAAAAAAAGTCCCATGAACATGTTTATCTTATTTTAAATCTAAAACTCATAATTCTGTTAAAGTATTGATGATCCACTACAACTAAGTTTAACATTGTGATTTAAAAAAATGCATAAACCTGGCATCCCATTCTCACCATGTCTCTCTGTATAACTGTGAAATGTCACGTCGAATCGAATGTAAGCATGTAAAATGAAAATAAGTGTAATTAAATAAGTTGGCATTCTCGTACAATATTCATTTCAGTAGTGAAAATGCTCAGCGCGTTCTTGTAATGAATATGAGTAAAGCCCCGGTGTAAGCAGTCATATTTCCGCTCGGGCTTTTCTATTTCTGGCCTCGTTTTATTCCCCTATTTATGGCTTTGTTTCTTTCCTGCGCAACCAAGGGCTGATCGGTAAGAGACAGACCGCGCTGGTACAAACGGGCTCCTCTTCTAAAAGAAATATTTAACTATTAGGTCACTATATACTATATAAACTATATAATATATATTTTTTTGTATTGAAATTTATACATTGAGTTTCCAAACATACAGTATTTTGGATTTAACACGGTTGTGATGTCACTACTATTTACATATTCAAATATACACAAATGTATTCATACTGAAACTAAGTGTCTAAATTTTTTGTTCCTAATATAACCGTGTGTTTAGAAGGTCTAAGCCCCAAATCATTCTCTTAATGAGTCACAATTATACTATATACAAGGGATGTTCAAGTCAAACTGGGACAACTGATTGTGCAGAATAGCAACTTCCTTTACTTCTCCATATAATCTCCTGTTTCACTAATGGACTCATCCCAGTGTTTCACCAGTGCTTGAATACCATCAAGGTAGAAAGTCTTCTCAGTACACCAGAGCCATGATCAGACTGCCTGCTTTACGTCTGAAACCCCGGCCTCCCAGGAACTCCTTTAATGACTCAAACATGTGGAAATGGCTTGGAGAGAGTTCGGGACTGTACAGGTGATGTGGCAATAACTCCCAGCCGAGTTCCTGTAATGTGCAAGTGGTGTTGGTGAATGGTTGGTTTTCCAAAATCAGGCATTCCACTCACCGAATGTTAACAGGAACAGGTTTCTTTTAAAAGTTTGCACCATTCAAATGTTTTACTGCGGCTACAAGTCTCATCACTGTACTGCGCTTGAAGATTTCTATAAAGTCAATGGGTTTTTACACCTTCATTCACCAGAAATTTCATCACAAGTCTTGGTTTGACTTCAACACCTCTCATACTATATATTGTTCTGGGCCAATTCTGATAGACTGCTGACTTTAGATGAATTCGTAGACAAAAATTAGGTTTGGTTTTGTACAATCTTTTTATCCTAAGTTTTGAAGTTATCTTGGGTAAATAAAATAAAATAAAAGGACAAATATTGCATTTCAAGTAAGGCACGGTTGTGGCTCAAACAATTATGAATCTGGATTACTGATAGGAAGGTTAGGGGTTAAAGCTCCAGCACCACCAGGTTGCCACTGTTGAGCCCTTGAGCAAGGCCCTTAACCACTTCTGCTCCAGGGGTGCTATACTCTGGCTGACCCTGCATTCTGGGGTCAAGACCCAGCTTCCTAACTGGGACATGAGGAAAAAAATCATGTCAGTGTGCTATAAGGTTCATGTGACAAATAATTCAATCTTAATCTTAACAAGAAACAATACCTATGCATCCTGACTTTTGGACCTAGCTTAGATTTATGAGCGATAACATTGTTTAATAATATGAATTTGAATGTTACACTGATGCTTTTTTACTTGACTTGTAAAAACATTTTCAGATAATGCTATGGCAAGAAGTGTTGTGGCAAGGTGTTTAATGCCTAAGTATCTACAGAATGTCTAAATATCCACGCGCACACACACACACACACCCACCCACACTAATGTTAATTTGAATATATGTTCCGAGGCATTACTGTAAGACGCTAGCAAATTTCCCCTGGAAATGCACCTATCTGTGATACCTTTCTAGATCAGGATGTGTACTTTACAAAACTTTCAGCAATCAGTAGATTTTAAATTGTGCATAATTCCCTATTAATTTTAATCTTCACTAGAGTTATTGATTTTTGTGACATTATCTTCTAGATTTCTAGATAATATTCAGTTTGTAGTATTTAGTACACTATAAATGGTGTACAACTGCATTATGTCATACACACTAGAAATGACTAAAGACATTTTTGTGAATAAACTGGTTACCATAAAAAAATAAGTAAATAAATTAATAATTACTCACATTTACACTTGTACAGAATTTCGCTTAAAAGCATCGCAGACTTCCTGAAGTGCTTTGAGCGATCAGATCTCTATCCGGATCAATGTCCCGATATAGATAATCTTTATTTGATACCCAAGATGCATGAACCAAGCAAGTGTAAATAGGGCTGATGTGAGTCCCATCAATTTTTGACTCTTTTTGAAGTGTGTTTTCTGTCACATGTGTAATTTCTTAAGTACACCCCAAGTTCACCAAAATTAGACCTGACAACAAAAAATGAAACTTATACGTAGTCCAATTCTTTCTAGTTTTATAACACTCATTTTAGTAGTAGCACTACTCACCCATGAAATATGACCCTCAGTTAGTCTTTTAACATGGGATGAGTGAGTTCTCACAGATTGTTATTTCCTACAAATCTGGATGTTTGCATCACACATTGTGATTTTTAATTTATTGTATTATATTCTTTCTCTCTACATATATAAATCCATCCATCCGTCTTTCTAGGAAACTCCGTAGTCCAACTAGGGCCAGTGGTGACCACTGTATTTATTCTCATATTTTATGACTGTGGTTGGACCACCGGTCAACATTCACATGTTTATTCACACACTACGGGCAATTTTAGAACACCAATTAGCCTAACGTGCATGTCTTTGGACTGTGGGAGGAAACCGAAGTACCTGGAGGAAACCCAGCGAACACAAAGAGAACATGAAAACGCGAGAATCGAACCCGGACCCTAGAGCAGCAAGGGGACTAAACTGTATTTATCTTTATTTTCAAGCATCTAATGCTGGATGTTCCGGACCACACAATCACACAATTGCTTATTTATTTCTATCCAGAAAACTAAAAGGTTTTGTCATGGGAGTTTAAAGATGCTGTGTATATGCTTTATTGAGAACCACAACTTGCACTCTAATGATTTCTCGATTCTCAAATGGTTTAATATGGATCAAATGGACTACATGCTGTACTGTACAGTAAGTGAAAATGATCAAAATGCTATTTTTCCCCCTCAACAATAGACAAAGCATCCGAGTGCAAAATTAACAGTGTAGATCAGGCTGAGGTTAAAACAATTATGCAATAACAGACTTTGTGAGGAAGCAGTAGACTATAATTTTCCCAGGAGAGAATGGAGAAAGAACACGCACATGGCCTGAAGCGGATCGAAATACAATCGTCAAGTAGCACCTGGAAATGATGGAATCACTGCAGGCGCCTGTGTAAATTTAATCCTGTGCAAATAGGGCTATATATTATAAAGTATAAATATTACGTTTTAAGAGTTTATTATAAAACATATGAAGTCTAGTCCACGTATACACCGGTCAGCCATAACGTTAACACCATTAACATTAAATCCACCTAGGTTTCGTGTTCCCTTTGTGCCAACAGAGAGTGTGGCTCCACATTGAGGCGTGCACCTGGACGTTGGCGGCGGATCCTTTGGGTGCTGTGGGTTGCTCGGTGGGGCCTGCGTGGATCGGGATTGTTTGTCTGGTGCATCCTGTAGGAGCTTGATTGGAGTGGGATCTGGGGAGTTTGGAGGCCGGGCAGACGGCCTCTGGGTCTTTGTCTGAAGGGTGGTGCACTTCGGTATTCTGGTACCTGGTGGTCATGGGTGAATCTTGAGTGCTCACCAGTTACCTGGTATATATTTGATGATGTCATTCAGTTCACCTGCCAGTGGCCATAATGTTGTGGCTAATCTGTTTCTGGGCACGTCCGACCGTGCTTTACAGCAAACCAATACGTCTAGTAGACGAGTGCAGACGGCAGCATTGTAAATCTGTGCTTTTTTTATCGACAAGGCCAAGTGTCACAATGACACACTGCAGCTTTAACACCTTCACCTTATTCGTTGGGAAATATCACACAGCTCTCAAACAGTTCGGATTTAGAACTGCTGAAAATGAGGGTGATTCCCATACGCTGGCGTGTGATAAAAGAGTTCTCGTCAGAATCTGTGGGAAGTAACAGTCAGTGAGAAAACTTGGGGTAGAAGAAAGTTGCTGTGAAAGAGAACATAACTTTAGTGCGAATTTTGTCAGGTTTGTAGCTGCAGCACTCTATACTGTCGCTTGCATATAGCAAATTCATCATTTGCTTAAGCATGATGAAGAACACAAAGACAAAAACGTCAGCACTATAATCTTTATTATAGCACAACTGACTCTCTGCTGTAAAATATTGACCATTAACGATTCTTTTTCAAACATTAGATTCATTTCGACATTTTCTTAAAATGTCAAGCGCTAGACACGGAGTTGGTTTGTTTTTAATGCAAGCTGTCATAAAATTGTTTCTAGTTTGCCTCAGTTCCTGCTCCTTTGCCACACCCCTGAAATAAAACACTGGTGTACTGTTGCAGCAAAACAATCAGCAACGCGGTGGTGTGATGAAACGGAGTTATCGTTACCACCCTGAAGTTGATTATTTTCCTAGCTTGAAGTGTTTTATTCCCGCTATTTCTGCATTACAGCATTTTTCCAACACTTGACATGATTTTGTTTTATCTGTCTTTAGTTGCATCTACAGGTACTTCTTGTTGGCATAGACGTTCTGGCAGGCATGAAATATTGTTATTCTCTTACCAGACTTGTTTTTTCTTTTTCTTTTTTGTGAAATCGCAACGTCAGTGATCAAAATGCTCTTACCCTAAAAACATTCTCATACTAGAAAACTAGAAGTCAGAACTTTACTTCTGACTGTTACAACACGCTCACACTGGAGACTCCTTCCATGAATATATGAGGGGCGTTCAAGTCAAACCACGACTTGTGAAACTACTCATGAATGAAGGCGTAAAAAAGACATTTGAAGTCCACATTTTCACGTTACAGGAATTCGGCTGGGAGTTACACAGTCTTGACCTCGCTCCAAGCCATTTCCACTAGCTTGAGTGATCAAAGGAGTTTCTGGGAGGCCAGGGTTTCAGATGTGAAAGCAGACAGTCGGATCATGACTCAAAACATTGGGATAAGTGCGTTAGTGTACTAGTGTACTCCCTTTATTTCTCTATATAATATAGAGAAATAAAGGGAGTTTTTACAGTCAAAAGCGTTGACTTGAATGCCCCCCCCCACATATTCCAGTAGTACTGTGACGCTAACTAGCATGATACAGCTGATAGACAGATGCATAGACAGTGGAGATGGGTGTAAAACTGACTGATTTATAGGCATATTGTTTTTTTCTGCATTTTAATCGTACTTTTACATAGGCATAAATGCAAAAATATTATCAGATATTTGCAATAAAAAATGTATTACACATGCATGCAGGTAATAAATTCATAAATAAATTAAATTCATAAATTAAATAAAATAAAATAAATAAAGTGCGTATATTACACGCGCTACGTGCATGCAAATAATAAATTCTAAATTTTTTGATCATAAGCTTTTAGCATTAGATACTTTTATTTATTTATACATTCATAATAATAATAATAATTATAATAATTATTATTATTATTATTATTATTATATTTTTAAACCAACGATAATACTGTGTCCTCGTTGTTGATTTTGACCATTGACATTTCGTGACTGGACGTTATTTACTTTATACATTCAGAATCTTCGCGCATTATTTAAGTGAATATACATTACACTGTAATACCTCATTTTGCAAGAATGAGCAACACTACAGTCATTTGGTGAAAACATGTAGGAAATATGTGTTTCGATCGAGCTGGCACTTGCCTGGAAATATTGTTCGTATTGGAAACAAACAGTGAAAGTCCTTCTGATGGAAATGCATTAACCCTATAGTTTTCTAATAATGAATGCAAATGGCAATGTTACGTTTTAAACGCAGCACAAGGTTATAGCGGGAAAAAAACTAACATAAATTGAGCTGCAAAAATAATACAATATAATAAAAAAATAAAGATAAATAAAGATGCATAAGGAAATAATTTATAATCATAGTGCTCAGAGTTGAAATAGAACTGAATTGCAAGGTTCCTGCAGATTACCACACCTAATAGATATAGCAGTATAAATAGAATATTCTTAGATAGATAGATAGATAGATAGATAGATAGATAGATAGATAGATAGATAGATAGCAACTATTTAATTCACAAAGTATATCTAATTCGAATTAAACTAGAAAAAACAAACTGGCGAACATATAAAATGCACAGAACGCAAGTGAGTAAGGGTGTGTGTATGTTTGTGTGTGTATGCTTGTGTGTGTATGTTTGTGTGCGTGTGTGTGTGTGTGTGAAAGTGTTTTCCCATCCAAGTGCTGATCTGGTGTGACTGACCTTTGAGTGGGCAGAGCAGCTATCCGTGCAGTGGCAAAAAATTCTCCGAGTGTGTAATGCGCTTACAGATCCCACTGTTCCTCCTCACACACATACACACAGCAATAGCAACAGGCCTTTAGCACACAAACACACCAATACAGACACAACCGAGGAGTCACAAGACGTCGAGAGCCTGCAAAGAGAGTGAGCGTGTGTGCATGTGTGCGTATGTATGTGTGTGTGTGTGTGTGTGTGTATGAGTGTGTACACACAGCTAAGGAAATGAGTAATATCTTGCCATGCAACAGCAGACCAGTTGCTGCTCTCGCCCACTCGTCTTACTCACTGAGAAACACACACACACACACACACACACACTTGTACTAAGTGGCTGGAGATCACATGGACTCTAACACACGTGCACACGCACACACACACACACACACGCACACATTCACACACACACGCACACATATATATACACACACACATACAGCATTAATATACTCTGTGGGAGAAACAGCAAGAAGAAGGAGATCGAGATAAAATGAAAGAAGAGATGGAGTTAGAGGAGATTCGTCCTACACAAAACTCTGACTCAAATCAAAACTGCACTCTCTCTCACACACACACACACACACGCACACACACACACACACACACACACACTTCTCATTTCT
>JAOVVB010000018.1:2352273-2373322 GCA_028570985.1 Heterobranchus longifilis | reverse complement strand
TGCATTTATAGTAACAATTTGGATGTGATGATAAAGGCTTTGAGAGTCTGGACATTTTTGGTTTAGGTACCTTGAAAAGTGTTTGAAGATAATGTTCACAAATTAACTCCACTTTTATGATTTTTGAAGCGTAAATGCAATCGGCAAAAGTAAAAAGCTGATCTTAGGCTATAGACAAACTACACCACGGTCGCATATAGCTTCAAAGTCACCACCTCTAAACTGACGGTAACGTTCCCCGGCAACCTCTGTCGTCTCATTTAGCCACTTGTTAGCAACCGTACTTTTTAAGACACGTAAAAGCTTCAAAATTCACACATAGGGTATTTACTGATGTATTTTATGTCGTAGAACAGAACATCTCTTAAGCGTTAACCACAGACTTTATTTCAGACGTCTAACCAAAAACACATTGACTTTGAGACGAGGGAACCAGAAATGCAAAAATACAAACTCCAGGTTTTAGGACTCATTGCTGCAGCACTCTATTATTATGCAGCTACAACATAAAAATACAAGAATATATTGGTTAATACTGTTTCTATTCACCTTTTTTCCAATTCATTAGGTTGGGTAGTGAACTGGCAGACATCAAGAAGAGAAGAGCTGCTCTGGTGGCATCACTGAAGAATCACAAATCCGAGGTCTCCAGGTCCCAACAAGCAGGTCATTGTCTATAAATGAAATCCTAATTATAAGGCACCAGTGATGATTATTTACAACCAGCACAAATTGTTTTTCATTTTTATTTTAAGGCCACAGTCAGACCAGACAACCAATAAACGTCTCTGTTTCCTCCTTCAGCCCCGGTGTCTTCTGCCCCGCTGGATCCCAAAGCGTCAGCCCTGTCTCAGCAGCTGGACAAGCTGGATGGAGACCTCGCGAGCGCAGAGGAGAGCCTGCTCAGCCGCCTGCGAGCCCCGTTGAGCCGCACCGACCCGGCCGGAGATCTGGCCAAGAGGATGAGAGAACAGGAGGTGAGAGGAAGTCACAGACAATTTCATTCAAAGCTCCCATATTATGCTTTTTTCCAGGTTCATACTTGTATTTTGGGGTTTCTACTAGAATATGGTTACATGCTTTAATTCCTGTCTCTTTAAACCCTGCTCCCTGGTCAGTGTTTCCAGGTCTTCTACATCTGCGCTCTCTGTGTCTCTGTACTGCCATTGCAGCCAGGAAATAACTGTAACGGCACTGTATCTGCATGCTCTATCTATTATATAGTATAGTTGTGACATCACAACCTCACGGAAGTCCTGGCGGCTCGTTTAAAGGCACAGTTTCTGAATACAGGCTGTGTGCATTATAGCACCTGCTTTACTGCTAGACCTGCTTTACAATAAAAAAATACATGGAAATCTCACTTTTTACAATATGGGACCTTAAATCTTTATTCATTGGATCTAAAATTGTTCCTGTGAGCATGTTTCTGCCTTTATCCTTTCTGTCAGCTCTTTAGATTTAGGTTAAATACCACTAATTTACCAAATGCCATCAACCATGTGTCTTTTAAGGATCTGCAGATACCCGGTGATATTGTAGATACTGTGGAAAAGCCTCTGAAACATTTAGACCACCAGGTGTTTCTTTTTTTAAGTTTACAGTTTGATCAAGGAGGAACCCTAGATGATTTGATGTCTGATATTTGATGACACCCTACAGTATATGAGTATCTAAAAGTATCTACATTTGTCCCTCATAGGAAGCGGCCAGGGCTCTGAAGGCTCTGGAGCAGCAGAAGCTGGCAGCTCAGGCCGACCTGCAGCCTCTGCTGTCCAAAGACGGCAGCACTACCTCTTCTGCACTGCCACTCAAACTGAGCGCTGCCAACAACAAGCACGACAGCATCGCAGCACTCACTGACCTCTACACCAAGAAGTAAGTTGTTGATGTTTTGTTTGCCAAGTTGCATTTGTGCACTGACATGGTGGAGGGGTTGTGTCTGCAATGAAAATATGGTTATCCCTGTTTTAAATCTGCAAATTATAACTTTTTCCTCAAAGAATGCAATTAAATATATTGTTTAAATGACAAAAGTCTGACACATCTCTCACGTGCCAGATGTCATGCAGTCTTCTCCCCTTCCACTATCCGCTATCTTATTTTGCAAGGGCACCATCGCTGCATCCAGGGCTTAGTGTCGGCCAAGGCAATTGGGATTTGTTTAAAGAAATACAAACAAGCCAGATAATTTTTTCCCCTATACCAAAAACTCATGCAGCCAGACCATACTCCAGCACTGACACAGCGCTGGAGTATGGTCTGGCAATGTGAGACTATATTTTTATAAGTGTACGTCTGTCTGTCTTTGTCGAGCTGTGCTAAACTAACTAACTAAATAATCTCAGTACACTTATAGGTTATAGTTTATTTTCACATTTTATTTGCAGACACTGAAAAAAAGTAGACAGAAATAAATCACGTGCAGGTGAGGTAGAAACCCACTACGGACTTAACTAAAAACCTCACCTAAGAGAAATAAATAAATACATATATATGTAAATAAATAAAAATAGTGCAAAGTAAATATTAATTAACATGCATATATTTTACCTAATCACAATGATATAAAAGTTGGAAAAATAAAATAAAACAATACTAACTAATTATAAGTAATTTATAATTACATTTAACTTTTTTTTTCCAGAGCGAATGCGTCTCTCAACCTGGAGAATCAGATTAAGAAGGTGGACGGCCTCGTCTCTGGATTTGAGAAACAGCTGAGCGACGATGGTCCGATCCCTGATGTGCCAAGTGCAATCCAAGCCCGCTCTGAGGACATTAAGGTGAGGAAATCTGCATTTAAAATCTTACCTCCACCACATAAAAGGCAGTTCTCTTTCTCATATAACTTAGATTTGACAGATTTTAAATGTGCATGTTTCTTCTGCTGTATTCAGTACCAGCGGAGGTCTGTGGAAGCGGCTCAGGACGACATGAAGAAGCTGAGTCAGGATCTGGAAACCACGGAGCAGCTGTGTAGCTCTCTGCAGCAGGGCTACCAGGAGTACTGCCCAGACATTCGGCGCCAGAGAACAGAGGTCAAGCAGCTGCAGACCCGCTACGGGAACGTGGCCAACCAGCTGAAGGAGAGGTGAGAATCAGATCCCCAAAGGCGGCACAAGATAAATCATGATTACAAGGATAGGAAAGAAGAAGAAAAAAAAACACTACACACATATTTTTGCTATAGATGTAATCTTTTTGTTCTAATCTTTTTTTTTTTTTTTGTGTGAAATCTAGATAGTTTTCCTTTTTTAGCCTATAGACTGTATATAAAGATGTACAGCCTGACAGCTCCCCATAAGTGAGGCCAAAACATCTCCATCGCCCCCTGGTGGCTGGCTGCAGTATATGTCATAAGCCCCGCCTCCTCCAGGATGGGACATGAGCCAAACTAAAAACTCACACATTCAATACATTTTTCCCAAAGATTGTTGTCATTTTAGGTAGTTCTTATCACACAGGTGTTTGTGTGTTTATTTTTCTTATAAGTTTCGTTTTAATTAGTTATTTGATGCTGAAAAACAGGATGAAACGTCATGATTGAAAGCTGTTATTGCCTTGTGGTTGGTCAGGCGGGTACGGGTGGGACTTCGATGCCGTACTGTCGGCTAATTTTTTTTCCTAGGATGGCAAAGGCATGACCCGCCCTATTCTGCCTTTGACCTGCCTTACTCTGCCTCTGATTGGCTAGTAGTCTTTGCATTGATTTGGTTGGGTAGGTTTAGGCATGAAGAGTGGGATTGGTAGGATTAGGGTAAAAATAATAGGGTAGGCCAGGGTAGTATGGCGGGACATGCCTTTGCCATCCTAGGAAAATTGCAATTGCAAAATTACAAGATGGCGACGCCCATATGCACGATATTACGCCTTCACTTTTGTACAGTAAGAGGAAGTGGAGACACGTCGTCCATCTTTATTTACATCTATGCTTTAGCCCTATAAAAAGTATTCAAATGAAACAACATGGGATGGACTTTGATGAGTTTGCATGCACTATAGTGTATACAACTTTACTACCTGGACTCAAACATATAGTATTATAGCTACTTGCAATTAATATTGCAAATAAAAGGATTATGTCATTACTTTTAAACTTAAGTAGGCCTACATAAAAAAAGCATATACACTGATATGCTGTGATCAGGCAAGGATTTGTGCTAATTATACCTCAGATATAAATATGTTTTAGGAAAAGGCACGGAAGAAAACAGAATGTGAATGTACCATAATGCAGAGCTTTAACAAAGTTAATTGTTTAATTTTCTGTCATATTGATGAATTATCTCAGAGAAAACATCTTACAAGAAGCTGCAACCAAGAACCAGGAGTTCCAGAGTACATCCAAATCTCTGAAGTCCTTCCTGGACAACCTGCCGCAAGACCAGATTAACTACAACGACGATCTGTCTCGGGTCACTGCCAGGGAGAGCTCCCAAGAGGTGACACTCTATTTATTTATACACATGCTTTGCCCTACAGTATGTAAATCTGTAAAATAAAAAATATTAAATGATAGATGATATTAATAACTGACAGTGATTAACATCTGCTTTTCACCACAGAGAGTGATGGATGACCTGAAGAGGAAGGGAGACGACATGGACAGAGTGGCCGACCTATCTCAAGACCTGCAGAGTCTACTCAATGTAAGACTCAAACATAATACAATGCTATAAAAATATTAGCAAGAGAGTGTATTGGTGATTCTATAAAAAGAAAAAATCCCTCTTCAACTAAATCCCAAGTTAAATTAATGGAAATTGCTTTGTGTATGGCCAGGAAATGTACAGCAGTTACATGGAAATCCCCTCTCCTCATTGATAGATGGTCTTTGGAAATTAACAGTTGTATTCCTCTTGGAAAGAAAATCACATATAGTCTTAGAAAAGGTAACAACACCTTTCTGAAAATTTGGCAGCCTTATCTAGAGTGCATAGGTACATCACTGACAACACAATAAGTATGGGATCACTATGACACTGTGCAGTCTCCTTGGACTTTTCTATTTATTATTTTTGAATTATTATTATTATTGTTGTTGTTGTTGTATTTATTTAACTGGTTTTTTTTCACCTTTTCATTTTGGTTTAAATTGTAGGGGTAAGGAAATATGGTTTCTTTGTTGTTTTGGGCTCTGTTTTCTGAAATCTGAAAATGAAGTATTCAAAAAAAAAGAGAAGAAAAGATCCCTCTTGTTACTATCAATCATCTGACTGAATACATGACTTTGTGCTCAAAGCTTAATTCTTCACGTCTGTGCAGGACTATGAGACCAACGTTGACAAATACAACAGTACACTTGAAGACGCTGGAGCCACTGTTGCCCAGAAACCTCGTATGCTCACACTGGCTGATTCTGTTCAGAGACAGGTAACATTTAAACTCCTATGTTTTTAACATGATGTAGATTTATTTAAAGATCAAGGTGGCTGATGGTTTGCTGCGTCTTTTGTTTGTTACAGGAAAAGGATCTGGTCAACCGTTTCGCTGAAGCAACAGCTGAAAACACCCAACGCCAAAAACAGATGGGCTTGGCTAAGAATCTCATTTTACAAGTAAGAAAACAGGTCATGAATATATAAAATAACATCTTTTATATGACTTCTTCACTATAAAATATGTTTTCGATAAAACTACCCAAAGCTACGTCACAAAACGAATCACTTGACAACGTATTGTCATTCAATTCATTTGCTTTTCCTGCTGCAGAATGAAGAGAAAGTCCAAATGGTGGCACAGCAACAAGTGCAGCTTGAAAGCCAACAAAGGAGTTCTTTTGAGCTGGAAAGTCTGCTAAAAGAGCTGGACGAAGAGAAGGAGAGGAAAACTCACGCCGAGACAGACCTGAGAACCTTTAAAGACAGGATGCTGTCGCTGAAGAGTCGCAGAGGAGTGGAGCGTGTCGAGGAGAAAGAAGTACTGCAGTACTACCGCGACCCAAAACTGGAGAATGATTTGGCTGATCTTCAGAACAAACTGCATGACGAGTCCCTGAAGCGTAGCACCATCCACACTGATGTTGAGGTGTTTAACAAGAAAATTACCATCCTGGAGGAAAACCTCAAAACCACCCCACCCAAACTGGTGACCAGAGAGGTGACAGAGTTCGAGAGGGATCCTCAGCTGGACATAGAGGCCACTAAGATCAGAGATGAGATGGCAAGGATACGGGACGAACTGCGAGTGAGAGATGGGGAGCATATTCAGATGAGGACAGAAGTCACAATTCTTCAGCAGAAGAGACCAATCATCAAAGAGAGGGTGGTTAAGAAGGAAGTGGTGAAAGTGGAACAGGACCCAGAGATGTTGAGAGCAGTGCGAACATTTGACACGGAAATTTCTGATGAGGACAACAGGATCAAGCTCATTAATGATGAAATCTTCCAGACAAGGAGCCAGATCAATTCACTTGAGAGACTGATTCCTAATATTAAACCAAAGGTCATCACCAAGGAAGTGAAAAAGATTGAACAAGACCCTGAACTCATCACTGAATCTATGAGGATTCGATCAGGCATGGATGGTGAGAGGATTGAAAATGACTCTTTGTCCAAAGAGGTGACGGTTCTCCAGAGTCGCTATCGAGACGTTCAAACCTGGAAGCCAAAAATGGAGGTGAAGGAAATAGTTAATGAGATCTACCGGATAGACCCGAGCACAGAGATGGAGATAATGCGCCTCAGGAAAGACATACAAGATGCCAGCAAGGGTCGCATTGATGTGGACAGGGAGATCACTCAGATTACGTCTGAGGTGAATATCCTTCGGTCTGAGAAGCCCAAGGTGGAGATAAAGGAAGTTTTCCAAGAGGTGATTAAGGAGGAAAGAAGCCCTGAAAATGAGAGAGAGATTCAGAGGCTAAATGATCAGGTGAACCATTTACACACCACTTACAACTCCCTCCAGGACAAGGTGATACTGCTCAGGAGAGATAGAGATGAATGGAAGACTGAAAAGTCCAAGATAGAGACCAAAATCCTCACCAGAGAAGTCATCAAGTATGAACCTGATCCTCTGTTGGAGAAAGAAGCAGACCGCTTGAGAAGAGTTGTGCGGGAGGAGGCGCAGCTGCGGCGCAACACTGAAGAGATGGTATTTGATCTGCAAAACAAATACATCCTGTTGGAGAGACAGAAGCCTGAGGAGAAAGTGGTTGTGCAGGAGGTTGTGCGTTTACAGAAGGACCCGAGGCAAGTGGTTGAGCACGAGAGGCTCGGCAAGAACCTGGATGAAGAAGTAATGACCCGCCGTCAGCTGGACCTGGAGTTGCAGCAGCTAAGAACAATGGTGGAAGATAAATTGAGGATCCTCAGAGAGAGCGATGAGCGCCAGAAGAGGATTCAAGCCGAGTTTGAGCTCAGAGAGATCCGACTGCGCATCACACAGCTGGAAAATGCCCCGCCTCCTGTTGAGGAAAGTATTGTTGTCGAGGAGGTGCTCAAGGTTGAAAGAGACCCAAAACTGGAGAGGATGACAAACGGTCTTCGGTCAGACATGGACAAAGAAACCAGCGACATCCTGCGTATCCAGAGAGACATCCGCAACATCACCGTGAAGATTGAGATCCTGCAGAAGGAGAAGTCTGGTGAGAGGACCATATACAAAGAGGTTGTCCGTGTTGAGAAAGACCAGGCCATCGAATCCGAGAGGGATCACCTGAGGGAACAAGTGTCCCAGCACAGATTTACCAGACAGGACCTGGAAGATGAAATCAGACGTCTCAATGATAAACTCAACCTTCTGATGGGCAGCCAATCCAGCTCTACAAGAGCGGAGACTACGCTCAATTTGAACAGAGAAACCTTACAGAGGGAGAGGGACAACCTCACTCGGGAGCTCCGGACGCTCGAGGCGTCGAAACACGACATCAGCCTGTCTTTCCAGCAGCAGAGTCGGCTAATGAGCGAGAGAACACAGATGAGCAGGCAGAGGAGCCTCAAGATGGTGTCCGATGTTCAGCGTCTGGAGAATGAGATCCTGGACGAAAAAGACAAGATCCATCAACGAGACAGCATCATCCGGGAGCTTCTGCTGAATGTGCAGAGAGAGGAGCATTCAGAGACAAGGACCAAAGAGACCAATGTCTCCACCAAAATCACCATTCTGGATCCAGAAACGGGCAAAGACATGTCCCCGTATGATGCCTATGTGCAGGGCCTGATTGATCGTCAGCAGTACATTCATCTGCAGGAGTTGGAGTGTGACTGGGAGGAGATTACTTCCCTGGGACCTGACGGGGAGACATCTGTGCTGCAGGATCGCAAGAGTGGAAAGCAGTTCTCCATCAAAGATGCCCTGAAGGAAGGCCGGCTGACAGAGTATGATCTAGAACAGTACAAATCAGGCAAGATTCCCATCTCAGAGTTTGCCTTGTTGGTTGCAGGCGACAATAAGAAGCAACCCCGGATCAACTCAATCATCAGCAAGTCCAGCAAAACAGTGAATTCAGCCCCCTTACCTGGTCAAGAAATCTACCCAGTTGCTGGAATAATGGATACAAACACCGACACCTGCTTTACAATACGCAGCGCCACCCTGCGTAAATTGATTGACCCCTCCACTGCCCAAAAACTTCTGGAGGCTCAGGCAGCGACAGGCGGCATCATCGACATCAGCAACAACCAGAAATACACGGTTCACAAGGCAGGGCCCAGAGGCCTCATTGAGGACAGTCAACTCCAGAGGCTACTCAATGCACAAAAGGCCTTCGCTGGCGTCGAAGACCCCATGACCAGAGAGTGTTTGTCCGTGGGAGAAGCTGTTCAGAAAGGCTGGATGCCGAAGGACACTGCCATCCGCTACATGGAGGCACAGCACCTGACGGGAGGGCTGGTCAATCCCAGCACCGGCCGCAGAGTGAGCATCTTTGACGCCATGGGGTCCAAAATGATCGACAGCACGATGATGAGGGAGCTGCAGTCCGAGACGACCCACATCAAGGATATTGTAGACCCAATCACAAAGGAGAAGATCAGCTACAAACAAGCTCTGGATCGTTGTAGGAGAGACCCAGTGTCAGGCTTACCAATGCTGCCCGCCTCCTCCAAAGAGTCTGGTTACAACTCTTCTAGATATGCAAGATTTTAGTTTACAACATAGTTATCTGTTTTGTGGAGTGATGTGGTAAAAAAATGTACTATTAGATTATGGGAAATCCATACATTAATTACAATGTACATTTTGACTCAGGAAAAGTCTTCTACTGCAACGCTTTCTGTCTCGCCAAAATGATTGCTGCTGTGTTGCCTTTGTTTACCAAACATGTCTGATGTGGGCAGATGTTTTTTTGCTTTAATTTAAAAACAGAGAATATAAATGCAGTTTGTCTTTGATATTATTGTGTTATTAGGGATACTGGGACATGGTGCAATGTTATTTACAAAGATTGATTTGATTCTGTATTACTCATGGGCTATCCTTGACACTGTTGACTTGATACTTTATGAAGAAACAAATATCAATAAATTTAAATTATAAAGAGCATGGACTCCCTCACTTTCAGTCTTTCAGTGCTGTGTAGTCGTGTAAATAAAACACACAGGCAGGAACAATAGAGTTTTTCAACATTTACTTTCAAAAATGTAATACCAGATTCAATCTTATTTTAAGAACCCAGTTAAAACATAAAATATGGGCAACTTTTACCGCAGCTTCTCATTTTATGCACCTGTCTGGCACCACAGGTGTGTCAGGAGGGTGGGTTCTTCAACTAATACTGAATGACAAATAATGGGGACCAAACCACCCAGTGTACACGAGCACGCTGGTTGCAAATATAACCCATTAAGTACGAGATGTAATTTCAAGGATGCATCTATTCTTTAATACAGTGGTTCCTAAGCTGGGGGTCGGGATCACCAAATGGATGCCAGGATAAATCTGAACACGGATGAGAAAGTAAAAGAAAAAAACATATATTATTTAGATTTTTTTCATTTGAGACACTCAGTACTTTCACCTATTTAGGCCTCTAAAGCTTCACATGAAAATGTAAAAGAGTGAAAAATGATGGTCATGCTTTTCTAATATTATCTATATTACGCAACCCATACATGACATATCTATTATAACAATTTCTAAAGCATTTTTGAAAGATATGACACCACAAAATTACATCAAGATAACTCCCACCAAGTCATGGACCCAAAACATCTACTATTAATTCTTCATTGACAAAACATGAAACCCTTATCTCATTCCATTCATTCAGGTCTTAAATTGTCAAATAGCAGACCCCAGGACTGATAAACTGTAATGGTCAGAGGTAGACAAGATAGTCAGATAAATTACAGTGACCCAAACGGTCTTAAAGTTCTCTTGAGTTCACACAACAGCACTCCAGTGCACCTCAGCAGACAGTTTCAGAGGTGCTCTAGTCCTGATAGTCATCGAGCACCCTGTGAAACTTGATGAACAGAGATCCTGATCAGGGTGCATGTGCAGGTTGTGCAGCATCACTCTGTTTGTGCTCCCTCTCCCGGAAGAAGCTCCTTTGCTCGTTGATGGCTTTCTGTAGAAGGGCAATATTTACACCATCAACACAGTTCATCACACGGGCACGGACCATCACTCCAACACCTGTAAGACCAGAAGATGCAGATAAAGGCAGCTGATAGAGGCAAAAAGTCCTGGGTGTATTTAAATGAGCCCAGTGTTTCAGATAGCCAATTTCTTTTTTGATTGATATGGATCCAAGAAAAACAGGAAAATCCTAATAAATGATTCATCATTCCCCAGTTACAACGGATCAGAAAGTCTTTCCTTACCATCAGCATTGTCAATCTCACCCAGAACTATGTACTGGGCCCCAATTATTGGGTGAAAAGGCTCCACAAACACTGTGTGGATGACCACGCGGTGCTCTTTAGAAGCATGCTGAGCTGACAGCGTAGCTCTGGACTCCTCGGGCTGATAGCACACAAGTCTGGAAAAATTCAACAGGAAGGTTTAATGTTAATAATAAAGTCAGTCTGGATGATACAAATTCATCTTTTTAAAGGTGTATTCTTATTTATTGATCTAACGGCTATATTTACTATGATCATCTTATACACTATGATGCATTATTATAGATTAAACTATCTAACAATTGGCTCCAGTTTGACCAGCTACATTAAAATGCTGCTATCATCTTAATTCTATGTTAATAATAAAAATTAAATTATATTATGTATAATAATAAAATAAGGACAGGAGTCATTGCTGCATAGATTGTCAAACCTGGACTTGTCTAAGGACTGTAGTACCTTTATTCTATTTGTGAAAACAGAAAAAAGGGGATGATTTCACTGCTTTTTTCCCTAAATCGAGACCACTAAATCATAAGTTATTGTACTATTATTGTACTATTGTAATACAAGGAGTCACTAACAACAGTTATAACAGTTATAGCCTATCAATGAAAATAATATCATCGTCTATAAAATAAAAAATATAGCTGACTTGTCAAACCTGGATTGCAAAGTCCGACACTCTTTATAATCTCATAAAGAAGAATCGTCTTGTAGCCTGTCAAAATAGCAAACAAAATAGAAATGTTGTTTTCCAGTCAGAGAAGCATCAAAACTGATGCTGAAACAAAACCCACCTGCCAAATACTCTCACTGACTCTCCTTCCTGCACTGCCCCAGAGTTTACTTCCCAGGGAAAATGAAAAACTGCAGCTGCGGGAAGCATCATGGAAAGAAAAATCAGAAACACAGCGAAACATTTGAACAATAATGTGAGTAAAGTGAGTTGAGGAAGTAATATGTCACATGACTTTTCTCCGCCTCTCCGCGCCTCACTGCGGCTGCGCCAGGACGAGGCCGTGTTCGGTTGAGTTTGCAGGAGGTTATACAACACCGATTTCCTTATACTTTTTTACTATAAATATAGTTTTCAGTCGGATACAGAATCATGAATCCTGATATTATGAGAGAGCGGCAAAATGCCACTTTTGACGTCGAGAAACTGACCAACATTTTGGACGGGGGCCCTGAAAAGACCAAAAGAAGACGAGAAATTGGTGAGTTTGAAATGTCTTCTTTGCTCAATAACGCAATGAGTTATTGTGCTCGTTACCACCGACACCTAAAACTTGATATGATGATGATGGTAATGATATTTGCTAAGAAAAGGAGCTAGCATAACCCAACAATGCTCCCACCGGCTGTTTGCTATAACTAGAGTTGCTAGCAGCTTGCTAGGTAATGATCTATCTGTCCTGAAGTTAACCAAACTTTTACGTTATTTAGAAACATATCTTAACCTAAAATCTATTTAAGGTGGTGTTTCTAAAGATAAGTATGTTAGGATGATTCGGTATGTGTCAAAGATAAATTCGGCGCCCGTGTTTTGTATCAAACATTCTTACAGTAACGTTAATTGATGAAAGTTGTTTATTGTCCAATTATGTGACGTTAGCTAATGTTTACCAAAGGTTAGCGTTCTGTTTCAACACATGTAGGCTGCAAGTGAACTTCCCGCTAGAGACTATGCTACTTTATTTACATAATTTCCAGGCAAACATAAGTAGCTTAGCAGGTGCAGATATTTGTACTGTAGCCTACTGGAGCCTTAAATAATGATAATTTTCATTATAGATTAATCTGAGTATTTTCTCGATTAATCGGTTAATCTTTTTGTCTGTAAAATGACAAAAGATTATGAAAAATGTCCATCACAGCTTCACAGAGTCCAAGGTGACATCTCCGTTTCTATCTGACCAAGAGTCCAAAACCCAAAGATATTTAGTTTAGAATTTTAGAAGATTATCCACAAATAGGCTAATCATATCGTAGAAGCTGGAACCAGAGAATTTGGGGATTAACTTTCTTAAAAATGACTCTAAATGATTAATCGACTATCAAAAGTCAAATCAAGAGTTCACCAGAACACTCCACTGAACAAATGACTGAGGGCAGTAAAGGATATATTGGTGGTTGTGTCCTCCAAATAATAACAAAAGGAGGCTTCCTTTCTCAAAACAGGCCTTGTCGTTGGACTTTGCAGGATCCATCCCCTTCATTATGACACAGTTATTGAAATAGCGGTGCCATGATCATGCATGGATGTATTATGTATGTAATCTTGTGCTTGGAGACCTCATTTCCATCACACTCACAGAAGTCTGGAGAAGTTCAAGCATCAAACTCAAATAGAAAAGGGAACAAAGAGGGCCAGTCTGCTTCAGATAAAAAAAAAAATCATACTATGCAGAACTTTTTTTGCACTTGACCAAGAAGCTATAGTTTCAAAGGTTTTAAAGTCAAATTTATTTATTTGTCATTTCCACATACAAAGTATTTGGAAACAAAATGCTGTTTCCTGCAGCCCAAGGTGCTAACACAAAATATCAAAAAAATATACAATGCATACATAGATATATACAAATACACAAAATGCAACATAGACTCAAAATATAAAACATATAAATAATGCTGTACAACTGAATTATATAACTATGAAAATGTTGATAATGTAAAAACACCTAACTATTTAGTGCAGCAGGATAACTAGTGCAATTGTGAACATATGAAATATAGATATAATAATGCTGTAGATAAAATACTGTTGTCTTAATTTCATTGTATTTATTGCTAATCAAAGTTAAGATGCTGTGGTTGTTGTCAGTCTGGGAATATTTAAAGCTATGGTAAATTAACTATAAGCCACTGGGAATATAAAGTGATGGTCAATCTTTAATTTTTACAACAATACTCTATGTATTCATTTTCTTATTTAATACACATTTTCAAATCTTGATCCACACATGTTTACACGTGGGTACACATTCACACATTTTGATAGACTTTTAGAAATGTCCACTTAAACTTGAATATATGTATTGTGTAGACTACAGCAGCTGTGTAGACTAAAAGACACATTTCTGATTTAACTTCCACCATCCACTGTAGAGTCCATGGTTCTCAGCGACCCGGACTTTGAGGAGGAGGACCCAAACTTCCTGTCCCGCAGTGAGCGCTATGACCAGGCTGTTAGAAAAAGCGCCCAAATGATCCTGAAGCTCAGAGAGTATGGCATTGCAGACCCAGAGGAGATCTACTGCTATAAGAAGTATGTGGTAAACAAGTCGACATGTGAGGCCAACAGTCAATCTTACATACTGTAGTTCCAGATAGGTCTATGTGAATGCAAAGCACACAGTCAAATCTGTTGCTAAGCCTATGAGAAAAGGGAATTATGTCCTCTTGAAGTGCTCAAAAAAAGTTCCAAAAAAATGGAGCTCTCAGAGATTTTGGTAGAAACTTAAATTATTGATTTGGATATGAGAACTATACATCATGATGCCTCACTATAAGAATTTTGACCCAAGGAGGTACAGTAATGTGCCCTATTTTCACTAAAATCATGTTTAGCATGCAATGTAAGCTACCATACTTAACAGTTTGATTATTTATTTGTTTATCCTAAATTTGATGCGCAGTAGTATTGTCCTAAAGCTTGTTAACGAATAGATAAGAAGAGATAACAGTGACTCAGGCAAACAAGGAGTGTAGAGTCAGAAATAAGAAATAATATGTGTACTGGACTGGTAATCATTTACAATTTCACAATGGAATGCTGTTTTCCAGAAGCTAACTTTTGAATATACTTTGATACTTACTGACATGTTTTAATCTGAAGCAAACTAGTATGACCTCTGTCAGATATAGTACTATCGGTATCAAGGGTGTGCAATTTATAAATGACACATAATGTACGTGGGTAGCCTGTTACACAATATACAATGGCTGTAATGCTCCCACACCCTGACTGGCAGTTATCAAATAATATACCTGGATTGTTTTTTAACTGACATGCAATATACAAAAAGTCATTACCAATGTTCATGTGTCATGATATTGCTGTTTGGACATGTTTATGGCACCAGCTCCACAACTGTCCTGTAACTGTATCAGACAGGATGGTTTAGAAACGTCCTGGTGATGGTACAAAATTAAAATAATCACTTAAATTCGTCTTTGGGGGAAAATGTGTTATATAAATTGTAGCTCTACCAACAATCTGTGTAGCTGCGTGTGGCCTCGAGGCAAATACATGCAGTCGGAGCAAAGTTCAACATAAGATTATAACTGTGTCAGAGGGCAGATAATCTGTTTTTTTATAGAGATGCTGGTCAAACTTTCAGTGTGCTTTGTTGCTGCACTCTTAATCTTTCTCTCTGATGTTTATGCAGTAAGTTTTTCATTGTGATCATTTTATTTTAGTTGTGGCAGCATGTAAAAAGGATAGATGTGGATCACATTAAAGGTGCAGTCATCGATTCTGGAGAAAGATTGTTGATATTTTAACTCAATACCCAAACAAACACACCCCATTCCCTCAGTGCTCTTTTTTTTTTAAAATCATCCCTCTCGCTCACACTGTCTTTCTTTTTATACATAAATGGTAAATGGACTGTACGTATATATCGCTTTTCTAGTCTTTGCGACCACTCAAAGCGCTTTACACTACTAGTCATTCACCCAAGCACAATACTGTTACTTGGCAGGAATAGTGTTGTGTGTCTCGTAGGTTTGGGCGGTATCTAGGGCTGAACACTTAATCGAAATTTAATCAAAATCGCAATATGGCCGACTGCAATTTTCAAATCGCAAGAGGTGCAATATTTGTTGAAGGCGAAATACAATTTTTAATTAAATATTGTCATGCTGCAGCGATGTCCCGGTCTACAAATCATATTCTATGGATTTAAGAAAAAAAAAAATCTTTGTTTGGTACAGATCCTTGATCATTTGTCTTTCAATAAAAATAAGAATAATTACGTAAACATTATCATTCCCCCTAATTTCACAAATCATATCGCAATTGCAATATCAGTCAAAATAATCGCAATTAGATATTTTTTCAAAATTGTTCAGCCCTAGCGGTATCTATTTTTTCATACCTTCTTAAAAAAAATCCGAACTCCGTTTATAAAACAAGCATTTTAAAAGTTGTTTACTTGTTGTCTTGTGGACAGACCTGACAAAGCATGAATTATATTTCAGCTTACTTTTCATCCATTTATTGCAATTATATCACAGCAAAATCTCTTTTTTCTTTTTTTTCTTAATACCCTTGTATACCATAATACTGTGATACTGCCCAAGCCATAGTGTCTCAGTCCGAGCCACTTTGTTTCCCAATTACAGAGCCAGGGCTGTGCATGAACACAGGGTTTTTCCTCATCGCACACACAGAACGGACAGCTAGCGGAGCGTGTGGAGACATTTGCTGAATTGAATTTGACAAAAAAGCACATTTGATTTAGAATTGCTGACTCCACCTTTAATACCTCTTGAACTTTGCTTACCCTCTTTAAGAGTGAATGATTGTAGGACAGAGACTTTTTATTTTATCTGAAAGTCCATAAAAATCACAGTGCTTCCATAACACAGTGAGGCAACAAATACATACACACAACGTTTGAGTAACAGCAAGTCTGAACTTAAGTTGTGTATACTTTCCCTTCACCCAGTATGATTAAAGGCAACCAGCAGGAGGCCATGGGGCTACACTTTGTCATGTTCCTCCCGACCCTGTACAGCCAGTGTGACCCTGAGCAGTCCAGGAAATGGTTACCTCTGGCAGAGTCCTACCAGGCCGTGGGTACATATGCCCAAACTGAGATGGGTCACGGTCAGTCCTGGACTTAGCCCTCAACTTATTTACTGACTTGTTGTTGAAGGTCCTCAGACACAACTTCACTGTGCTGTTATAAAATAGCACAAATTGGCATTTGTGTTTTTGAATGTTTAGCCAAAATGATATTTGGGCCAGGAACAGTGGCCCGTTACAGCAGCTTTGGAGAACTGTTTAGTACCAGGAGCAGTTCTGGTGATTTCTTGTAGGTGTTTGACAGATCCAAATCATGTAGAAAATTCAAAAAAGTAGTTGCATGTATGTCCTGACAATTGTGTTCATAGCATACGTTACATTTTGTTCTAACAAGAGATGGTGATTTGTGGCTAGTTAAGCATGTGTAGCTGTGTTACTAACATCGCTCCACTAGTGGTTGTCCCTTACACCTTTGGGGTTAATATCTTAAAATAAAATATAGCCCTTTTGTCTCAGCTTTCCCAAAACGTATTCCCATCTATATTAGCTAGTTCTACTGCTTTCCAACTCAAACTATCTCACTCCCTCTTTATGTCATGATAATGCACTAATGGTGAAGCTTGTGTGCATTTTGATTGCTGTGTCTTGATTAATTTCCATCTCTTTGCACACGATAAACTCAATTTCCAATGAATTATAATCAATTTAGTCTTAATTATCTCTTCGGTCTTTGGTTTGGTTTTTGACATCTGGAGTGGCCAGAAGAAATAACGAAGGAGTTGTTCTGGTGTGTGGATTAGTAGCAGGTAGTGTAGACTGGAAACTGGTCAGAACTATTTTTTGTCCCTTTCCATGACATCAAAATCAAGAGCTACATTATGTGCTGTGTGCTCTGGGGTCCCATAATGAGTCTGAGTTGTAGCTTCTGAATGTCTCTTTGTAATCTGAGAGAATGTAGGCCAAGCCAGCTATTGTCTGTTGCCATGCTGTAACAAAGATGGATGATGTTATTATGAATTTCATCTGTGCAAACCTACACTGAAAGTTTAGAACCGATGGCTCCGTCTTTAATGAACCTGTGTTTTGGCAGGTTGGACCAACACTGGGCCAAAAATCAGAGCATCATTTATGTCGTGACCAAATGTGCCCTGGACCACTTTTCTAGGCTGCAACTCGCAGTTATGTTCATTATCGATTAATTTGCTGATTATCTTCTTGATTAATGGTTTAATCATTCGGTCTATAAAACATCAGAAAACACTACATTCAAGAGCACAATTACATGAAATGTCCCAAAATCTTCAAATAAAACTGGTGTAATCTCACATTTGAGAACCTGGAACCTTCAGCAGTTTTGCTTGAAAATATATTTTAAAAATTTAATTAATTATCAAAATAGTTGCCTGTTTTTTTTGTTTTTTTTAAACTAACTTACCTACCCGTTATTATCAGCCAAGCCTTAATGTAGTGTCTACATATCAAGACCATGTCAGTATAACTCTTTTCAATGCTGTTACAGAGATGAGCAGGTCCAATTTTCATGTATATCTTTATTTATCTTTATATGATTTAGTTCACGTTAGGGCTGAATGATTTTGAACAAATATCTAATTGCGATTATTTTTGATTGATATTGTATTTGCGGTATGATTTGCGATATTTGAGGGAATGATCATTCTTTTCATTTTCATTGAAAAAAACATTAAAATGATTGTGGTGTGATTTTTGTGGGGGATCTGTACCAAACAAAGATGTAAATCTGTAGAATGCGATTTGTAGGCCGGGACATCTGCAGCACGACAATATTTAATTTAAAATATTATTTTGACATAAATTTTGCCTAAAGCTCTAGTTCACGTAGACATTTTTGGTGGCTTTCAAACAGTATGTTGCCAGACTAGTTGAACATCTAGATAGTGAAGAACAAGGAGTTTACATGTGAGAACTTGGTGGTGTTAGGAAATGTAAGAGGCATTTCTGACTGTGAACGGTGAACAATGTTCCAACAAACTAAGCAAGCTAAACTGAGAACTGGCTGAGACTAAAGTGCTGTACATAACTGAGGTATTCAAACTCACATGTGGCAGGGGAACTTTATCGGTGCACCGCTGCTACTAAAGACAGATTTCAATGTAATTCAAATGAGGGGAGCCAAATTATGGCCATATGATTAAATCAATATGCATGATATGCTCACAAGCTGTTTTAATTTCTCTGTCACTTCTTCTGCCTTTGCTGCTTTCTCGCACCACCTCCTCCTCCCTCTTCTTCATTTGAACTGTATCAATTCTTACCTATAATCCCTCCTGTGGATTACATTATCCATCATTCTCTCTTCATTCATCTGCACTTACATGATTCAAACTTTCCACATCGCTTCCATCAAAAATCCTCATTGCTTCTCCCTCCTCGCCCTTTCCGAATTACCACCTGCTTTCCTTTTCCGGTTGCCCCCTGTCCTGCGTGGCCTAGATGTGTGCACCCAGACAGGCCAGAGCCCTTGGATCTCCATCTGGGGATGTTCCTGCCCACACTGCTCCACCAGGCCACCCCAGAGCAAATGGACCGTTTCTTCATGCCCGCGTGGAACCTAGAGATCATCGGCACCTACGCTCAGACTGAGATGGGCCACGGTAAAAATGAACAGAGCAGGCCTGTCCATAAACAAGGATTATTTGGTTTGCTTTATCACTACCAAATTAGACCTCAAAATTGTGCAGT
Source organism: Heterobranchus longifilis (assembly GCA_028570985.1). Lineage (NCBI taxonomy): Eukaryota > Metazoa > Chordata > Actinopteri > Siluriformes > Clariidae > Heterobranchus > Heterobranchus longifilis. The sequence continues at coordinate 2,354,050 of JAOVVB010000018.1, read as the reverse complement.
AATGTTTTACGAAGGTCGTACTTCAATGCAAAAACAGGCTAGTGATTAGGCCTGTCACAATAATTACGTTATCGACTTATGATTGAGGTCCTCTCCCATTGTGTTTATTTGTGTTTGTTGACATTTTAGCCAACATGTTTTCCCTACTATTATAAGACTATTATTTCTGGGACAATATATCGTTATTGTGACAGGCCTACTGGTGCTACGTTTGTAAGATTGTGATAGTTCTCATGCTTTAAACTAATGTTGACCTAATTTGCACTAACATGTATTCGTACTAAACCTCTATTAACTAAAAATAATCTGAGAAAGGTTATTGTTTGTCTGATATGCACTTTTTTTTTTTATCATCCTGTCCTTCATATTTTGCCCATCTGTTGTATAGGATACAAGTAAATACAGTCGAGTAGGGAAAGCTGCACAAGTGGGCAGACACGTTGTAAACAAGTCCCAGGTTTAAAGGTATAATATGCAGGAATTGTTGATTGCTGTTTGTAAACGCAGCATTCACACTTTGTCCCGGCTCAACGAAAGTGAAAACAAACCCCAGATTCACTCTTGTTTTTGGAACGAGCTTTGTCCGCTTGGCGTTTCGCCTCGCTATATTTACGTTTTTTTTTCCAGCACTGTGTCCACTATTTTCTTAGCTTTGCGCCCCCAAAGGGTGAGGCCCCAGAAACATCCAGAACACAGCAAAATGAAAAGAAAAGAGAAAATACAGACAGAGGGCAGGGTCTCTGCAGACACGCCACCACACACTTCTAGTGGGTCATAACTGATGATTGAGAGGGATTACTTTATACATTGTTTTTTTAGGAAAATCCTGCATACTATACCTTTAACTTAATTTTCTAAGCTGCTTCAAGTTAACATGATGAACGCAACCAAAATATGTCAATTGTGTTGAAGAAACTGCTTGTGAGCCCTCTTAGACAAACTGCTTCTCTTGCTCTATTATCAACACTTTTCACTTGTTATTGACTTTACTAACAATCTTAGATATGTAGTGTTTACATGTTTGTTTTAGCATGGGTTAAGATCTGTCTTTGGCTGCAGACCAGTTTGAATAGGAACATCCAGACTGGTTTTGTTTGTGTTTGATGCAAATTCTGAGGCCATCAAGCAAATGACATGACTCATACAGCATGAATTGAATTATTATGAATTGAATATGATTGTAACATATGTTTGTAGATCTGTCAAACACCTACAAAGTGCACTACCTTTGCTCCTTTATGTTGGCTTCATCCATTTTTTTATTGAAAAGAGTTCAGATACCTATTATACATATTTCAAATTGTCAAAAGCTAAACATGTGTTCTGTCCATTCTTTTTTGCTTGTATGTTTGATGCTAAATGTTTTGTATGCTTCATTGATTAGTCATCAGTCTGTTCATGTCACATCAATTCATTTTTGCTTTTTAACCTCTGTATGTATGTATGTATGTGTGCGTGTGTTCTGTGTGGTTTGACATGTTGTGTCTCTCTAGGCACACACCTCAGGGGCCTGGAGACGACGGCCACGTATGACCCAGCCACGCAGGAGTTTGTCTTGAACAGTCCCACAATCAGCTCCATCAAATGGTGGCCTGGAGGACGTAAGTACATTCACACCGTCACAGGGTTCCTACACAGTACGGATAGACCGATTAATGACATTTTAATGATTAATGTGCAGATCTACAAACGGACTAAAAACAAAGAGATGCTGCTTGGTGGTCCTGTGCACTAACACTGTTTTTATTTATCTAAGTTTATACATTTCAGAAACAAA
>JAOVVB010000018.1:2272800-2292049 GCA_028570985.1 Heterobranchus longifilis | reverse complement strand
TATTTATATAGCGCTTTTAACAATGGTCATTGTCTCAAAGCAGCTTCACAAAAATGAAAGAAATTCATAAAAAAAATGCCTTAATCCCTTTCTTGCTTTAACCCAAACCCTTTAATCCTATCCCAAACCCTAAATATTTTACCCTCCCTCCAGGTCTCCAACCCTAGCCCTAACCCCAACCTTTTAGCCCTAGCACACATCTGATACTTTTAACCCTAGTCCTATCTTCGACCTATCAAACCTAGTCTTAACCCTCAACCATTAACCCCACCACTAACCATAACCTTTAAACCTAGCCCTTACCCCATACTATTATCCTTAGCTATAGCCCCAAAACAATAACCCTTACCCTAATTCTAACTCTTTAACTGTATCTCTAACCCCAACCATTTAACCCTAGCTCATACCTGATACCTTTAACCCTAGTCCCAGTTCCAACCATTTAACCCTAGGCTTAAGCCCTAATCATTAACTCCCGCTCCATACCCATAACCCTTTAATCCTTCCCGGAACCCTATAGATAGCTCTTACCTTAACCTTAACCCCAAACCATTAACCCTCACCCTAATTTCTCACTCTTTAACCACAGCTCTAATCCCAACCATTTAACCCTAGCCCTAACCTCAACCCATTATCAATCCTTCAACACTAGCACGGTCGCCAATCCCATAAAGGTATCCCTAATCCCAAACATTTAGATCTAACCCGGACATCAAAAATTTGACTCTAACTTTAACCCTTTTTTAATAAGTTCACCATAATCTCATAGTTCAGGTATAATAAGGCCTACATTGGCCCTTTGCAGATAAGACTGAAGACTGATTTAAATGATGAATCGAGTAGTTGTATTATGCTCATAACTTAACGTTTATTTGAAAAAGAGTGACTGTTCTAAGTCAGTGCTAACACAACCCTTGGTCATATAACCAACCTCAATGTTAAGCACCTTGAAATACTTAAAAGTCCATTAAAATGTGCATAATAGAGTAGAATCCTGTATAGGCCAGAACTTTGTACATGGGTCAATATGTTAAAAATAATGTTATTTCAATTTACATTAACAGTGACTTGTGTGTGTGTGTAGATCCATAAATCTTAGTAACAGGCAGTAGCATTTAAGAGGCAAATTTCTTAAAATATCCTCCTCAAGTCCTTTAATGAAGAAATTTTCACTTGAGAAAAAAATACCGTAGCTCCACCCTGACCATGTGACCTGATTACTGTTACTAGTCACCTGTTAGTTGCCAAGCTGTAAGGCATAATGGCCACCTCCGTGGTGTTCAGAGACGCGGTTCGCTGTTGGTAAATGATCAAATAACCTGTAGTGCACTTGGACTTTCTGTTTTGAAACTACATCTCAGATGTATTATATTAATTAGACATATTTGTGAATGGATTTGTGTGTTTGAGAGTATCTTTAGATTTTTGTTTTTGTTGAAATTATAGCGACTGTAATGTTGAGTTATCGGCGTATTCTCAACTCTCAGGGTTTTGTTTCTGATTATATTTGTGCAAAAGAAAAAAAAAAGATGGAAATGTGTAAGAAACTGCAGTAATGACGCTTTTCAGCATTCAGATGATGGCCATAGGCTTTAAATTGCTCACTGACACCACATTGACATGGCTTTTTTCTTGGTGTTTTAAAGATATTGAACTAAATTAAGCTTAGGAAAATAAAAGACAAGACTCTTTACAGAATGTTCCATTAAAAAACAAACCCAAAAAAAAAAACGTATATACAACATTTACGTTTGTAAAACCAAAGCAGAGCTTCTATAGCGTAGCCGTGAATGGTTTCTGTGAATAAAAGGAATAATGAATTGAACAATGAGTCTGATGAGGCCTCTTAAACCTGCATTACACACAATGAATTACAGACATTGTTTAAAAATAATTTAAAAAATCTCAAAAACCATACAGGAATTTTTTTTTTAAACAAAGCTCATTAGCAATAACAATCGACTTGAACATTTGAAACCACTTTTAAAATACACAGTGTCTAATGTTAGCTCTGTTTTTTTTTTTTTTTAACTAATGTCTCAATTGTAGTGTAAAATTCAGCAGAAGGGGCGGAGCTACCGGAGAGCACTGCAGTTATTCTATTTGAAAATGGCTTACGCTACGGTTTAAAATTAGTTTCTTCCCGCGAAGGCTGTTCTGGTGTCTTGATGATATGAGATACCATATATTGATGTTATTTCTACCTAAATTGTTAGTGTTATATTGACATGAGATACCGTCAAAGGTACTGGACGAGTACTCATTGTATAGTATAAGAACATAGTGCATAGTGAGTGCATAAGTTGGCGTCATAGAAGCCTTCCTGTCTCATGCCTTTCTGGCTTGCGTCACCGTCTATCTCCGCCCCTGACCACGCCCTCTGATTACCGATACCATCTACTCCTCATGTGCCGTATTGTAGTTCTGTCCGGCTGCTTTCACACTTGGCAGTGCTCCAGTGGCGAATCTTGTTTTTTTTTTTTTTTTACAGTAAAGTTTAAAAAGTTTAACTTTGACGTTAACGATGTCTATATTTTGTTTAAGACTTTTATGTGTTCCACTTTGGATGTGTACGCTCACATTGCACAAGCAGCTCAAATTCTTGTATTTATCTTTCCTCTAAAGCTACAGCCAAGACGAACATCGTCCTCACCACCTCCTGAGATTTTACGTCACCTGCATTACTGATACTAATAAATCTAATCTAGTGCACAAACTAGGATAGCTAGGATTTTTAGGATCGTTGCTTTGGTGAGGAAAGGCGAAAAGAAAGCCAAGTGTGAATGCAGCCGCAGTCTGTTTACACCATCAGTTGTTCACTTCCTTGTTTACGTCCTGTTTCTTAGATTTCCGCTGTACTTCTCTTTCTTGATCACATGGATCACTCTGATTAGTATTATCTCCTGCATACTAATATCTTTAAAATCTTTGCTAATATTAACACTTTTCTTATTACTGTATAGAGTAAATTACTGTTTCGTTATTTGCTCGTCTGGTCATTCCAGTTTCTATCACTAGTTCCCTACAAAGTTCTACTAGTTCCTAACGTCCTACTTTTCCAAACCTGTTCAGATTATGCATAATCAGATTTCACGTCCTAACATGACCCTGAACTTTCTTTAGGATGGCCCTCGGGATGCTGCTTTGTAATGAAAGCTACGAGTAATTTGGTGTAAACCGAAGACCTCAACAGATAGAACAACAAAAAAACCCTACAGTAATGCACGTGTTTTATGAACCATTTATTTTAAGACAGGATTGTCACTGATGCCACCAATTGTAAGTAATCATTAAACTCTCACTTTTCACTATGTTAAAAAAACAACAACTCCAAGCACTTGTCCTTGTGCTTGCCAAAAATGGTTTGCCAAATGTTATAGAGCTTCTTACCTTTTAACTTTAGCTTACAGTTAATTTTAACAAACTTATAGTGAAATTATGAGGAACTTTCTGCACTCTTCCTTTTGTGCTGCTGATGGGAAGTTCAGCATAAATTCGAACATCAGCAGAGTCTGACACATCAAACATCAAACTAGATTTATTATCTATACAGATATTTTATTGTGAATACTTCCATAGTACGTTTTAAAGATGGAGATCGGTCAAGAACGAGTGAACGTTTTCTTGAAAAGCCCAACCGATTTGGTTATAAATGGGTGGACAAACTACTCAAAAGTGCAGTGATGCACAGTGCATGAGTTTCTTGAGCTGACGTGATGAATGAACACTCATGTATGATGTTTAAAATGGGCATCCAGGAAGTTTTGGAACACGGCTTAGAGTAAGAAGTTGTTTAATCTTCTGCTGACATCTATGCAATTTGTCCTCATTAGTTTCCTAATATATGCTTTGGAGACGAGTAATAAATGTATGATGCTTAAATCAGTGAGCTCTAAGTTGCATCTTGAGCTTGTTGCTGTGAAGACTGAGACGCGGGTTTTTATCCCTAATTTGAACAAGTTTTTCTCCTCTTCATGACCAGCGTTTTTAAAAATATCTTCTACAATGATGATGGAAAACCTATTCGAGAGCGTTGTTTTCAACGATCCAAAATAATGTTTTCTGTGTGAACAGGAGGCCAAAAGACATAAAAATACCTGTGGTCTTAATAAAAGGCAAACATGGAAGTGAAACCCTAACTCTAGTATTTCAAGGCATTTTCATAAAACAATAAGAGACAACTTAATACCATGATGACACAATGACTTTTCTCACGACAGCATTTTAGGGAGAGACGCACATGTGCACTGTTTCTCAAACGCTGAGATTTACTGCCACACACGATTCTGTGTTTTGACCTATCTAAAGAGAAGGAACCTTCGAAGAACCTCAGAAGCTGTCTTTCTCAAGGGAATAATCTTTACCCCAGGAGCAGAAATGTTGCATGCCCAGACAGCCTCCTCCAGGGTAGTGAAATTTTTAAATCACGCTAAAGTATCACGGGATATAGTGTACAGTATTATTGGTATGACCAAATGAAAAATCCCTCATGGTTTGATACTGTATACAGATATTGTTGCACTCTCCATAACCGTCTTCTTGAAAGCATGTGAGACAATCTAATTTATTTTTCCCCAAAAACCAAATATCTGTGTACTCTCCTTTGACGCAAACCTGACGCAAGCTTTCTGTCATGGGGTTACAAGCCAAAAGCCAACCATTTTGCAGGAGAATTATAAGGAACTTGAATATGGCCGGTCAGCTGTAGAAGTGTGTGTTGATGTCAGGTGTAGGTCTGGACAGAAGACCAATCCTGAGAGAAATCCAAGAACTACGCACCACTAAAGGCACTTCTTAAACAACGATAACGACAACGACGGTAATTACGACGGTGCTCCTCTTCTCGAAAGAATTCAAGTTCAGAGAAAGAAAAAGAATGGCTTGTTCAGACCATTTTTTCAGAGTAGAATGCCTACCTTTTTTTTTTTTTTTAACTTTTTTATGCATTGTCTCAATACTAGCAGGAGGTTTTTGCCTGCAGACGGTTGCATCAACCAAAATGCAGGATTCTTTGAGCAAAAATAAAAAAATAAAATAAAATAATAATAATGAGCACAAAGCATGAATACAGCTCGACTACTAAAAAGAAATGAAATAAAAAAAATATGATAAAAAAAACCATAATTAAATGAAAAAGCATGGCCACTACATCACTGTCTCTCTCTGTACAAGTCTCTCTGGAGCTGGCCAAGCGATTGAAAGGTGGGTTGAGAGAGCGAGAGAGAGAGAGAGAGAAAGAGGCCCATGATTGGTCGTCGCCACAGGTCAGGTGACGTCTGAGGAGCCTTTGAGGGACTGTCCCTTTCCGTTCTAGTCATCTCCACCACCGTACATGTCGGCGAGTTTTTTGAAACGCGGTCCCCAGTCGTTGAGGTAGTCGTAGTCTTGCTCCCCGCTGCTGGAGGTGTTGAGCGAGCTGACTGACCCCGCTGTGGATCCACTGCCCTCGTAATCAAATACTAGCAGCGAATCGTATGGCGGGGCTGTCGGGTCATTATCCGCTGCTCTCAGACCCTGCAGTAAACGACAGAAAATGTTCACATTCCAGCAGCATTTTCCCTCCAAGTAGAATATTAGCATTTCCGACATTGATGTCAGCCATCATTAATCTAAATTAAAGTAATTGGACTGATGGATTAGCTGGTTTAAATAGTTAGATTTTTGGTTTGAGACACAGAAACAAAAACAGAAACAGATGTTGACCAATAAAACGTCTGCGAAATCGAATCTAACTGCATAAACACATTTGGCCAAATCTTTTTAACATGCATAGAGATAAAAAAAAAGTGGGGTTCTGGAAGCAAAAATGTAATTTGTGATAGCTGTAGTGAATGTGATTATTAGCAATGATTTATAAACCTTCCAAGACTGAGATTGGTAAATGATGGTATGAGCTCCTGTAGAAGCCATAAATCAGTCTGAAATCAGGTTTGCTTTTTTTTTTCTTTCTTTTTTTCATTTCATCCAAGTCCTGGGGAGGTACTATATCACCCACATTATTAAAGCAAAATGTCTCTATAACCATGGAAATCAAGCTCAGTTCTGGAAGTCTTTAAGGCAAAGGACCATGACTATGACACTAAAATGCAACACGCTAAGCCCTTAAAGCTAATTTTAAGAATTTACTCCTGAATTAGGCAGGGTAAAACATCGCAGTATAAAGAAAAACAGACTATAATGCTATAAAACTATACAGTGCTGTGATACTAAAACATGCAAAGTAGATAACCAGTGTCAAAATTGGATGTCTTTTGTTTGGTTTAATAGCTAAAGGTGGAAAAACAGGGTGGTATCTAAGCAATTACATTATTCAGCAGATGAAGAGTGATTTTCCATAGCCCAGAAATCATTTTAGAGACACTGCTTGCATACAGCAAAATACTGTAGTACCATTGAAAGCAGGTGGTAAAACAGGTGCCCCTAAGGGCACGATAATGGGCCATCATCACTAACTAAGCTCAGCCTTTATTTGTCACATATACGTACACTATCGCATTACATACATTTCTTTATTCTTCGCATATCCCAGCTTTGTTAGTAGGCTGAGGTCAGGGATCAGGGTCAGCCATTATACGATGCCTCTGGAGTAGCCAGAGTTAAGGGCCTTGCTCAAGGGCCCATCAGCTGCAACCTGGTGGAGTTGGGGCTTGAACCACCAACCACACTGAGCCACCACTGCCCCATGATGCACTTTACCTTAGTTTTATTACCTTTTTAATTAAGGTATCTTTTAACCTTTAAAATTTGCCACAAGGTTGGTTTAAAGAATCCCCAAAGCTGGAAGAGAAACTTCCAGAATCAATGATGTTACTTAAAAAAAAATAAAAAAAATAAGATTAGACATTTTTTAAAGAATACAACACTGCACATGGCTAGCATGGCCTGCATTAAAAAATCAGGAATATTTTACATGATTCTTTCAAGTTTCCTATGCTTATTTACCATGGCAGCATGGTTTATCCTCTTACTGGAATATTTAGATGATTATTAAACTAATCAGACAGAAATCCAGTTCTCATTTTTTAATTCAGTGAGTGTACCTCATTAATGAAATCTCCAATGTCTCCAGGGTGTGGCACCATGGGCCGTAGTGGATACTGCGACTCCGGCACTACGGGTCTCTCGTCCACCCGTCGGACACCCGTGGGTTTTCCCATGATGTGCTCCAGGGAGTCGGGCTGCTGCAGCTGACTCAGGTCATAGTCCTGCAGATTAGCACATAGATACGCTAAAGACAAACCCACACAATATCAGCAACAGCATGCCACAGTCAGAGCTAATATACTCACATTAACCAGCAAGTGTAATTAAGACACAAGAAGTGTGTAACAAGAACATCTGCAGCTATTATCAGCCCAAACCAGCTCCTTTCCTCAAGCCAGGTGGAATGGTAATATTGCTCTAATTTGGCTATAAACCTTTTGTAAAGCCAGCAACGATTTCTAACACATAATGACCTCAAAATAAACTAGCATTTTTGGTGGGGCAAAATTGGTCACTAAATACTGAGCCAGATAATGCAAGAAATATAATAATCCAGTTTATTTTGCTGCTCGCGGGCTAAAAAACCTGGCTATTAAATATACAAATTCACATAGCGATATCAGCCACGAATTATTATTATAATTATTATTAATAAACATGAATTACTATATTAAGCACATTTCTAGGATCAGAGCTCCAGTCACCTGGTCCTCCTCGCCTCCTCCTTCCTCGTCATATTTGAGGATGTTGTCTCTGACATCATCCTCAGGGTCAATCAGCAGCTGTTTGGTCTGCCTTTCCTTCTCTTTCCTCTTCATCCAAACCACAAAGAGCAAAACCATGCCTGCAGTACAGAAATCACACGTGGCCAGAGTAAAAAAAAAATTAACAGCCATTGTAGAGATAGCCGGCCGGCACTGCTACAAAGCTGCTTTATAGAAATCCCTAATGAAAACGCCAGATGTGACAACGAAGACGACATGAGGGAGAAACCATGAAAAGAACCAGATACAAAAAAGGGAACTCAGTGTCTTCTGGGTCACATCAAATTGTAGGATTGTAGGGCGTTACAGCATACAGGTGTAGCAAAGTGTGCAGTACTGAAAGTGTGTTGAAATGATGATATGTAGAAACAGACTGTGAGTCCTGGAAAAAGCACTGTACAGTCTGTTTGATTACACGACAGCTCTGAGAAAGCTTTGAGAATGTAATCTATTTAGGTTAGCTACATGTCCAAGCAGCCAAAACAATTTAAAAATGTATTAGTCTTCCAAGGATTGCCCACTAAATGCGCTACTTCTAAAAATGCAATAGCCTAAGTTCCCTACATACGAACGAGTTTCGTTCTGAGAGCTTGTTCGTAAGTCCAATTTGTTCATAAGTCCAACAAACAATATCCTGAGATCTAAGATGAGTGTGAATTTGCACTGCTCATTACTGAGGAGAATAAGTTCATCGAGGTAGCTAATTATAGCAACAACATAAAAAAACTTTTTCTACTAAACACACATTCAGTTCTGGTCTACCACAACAAAATGAAGTGTCACTTTGTTGCGTTATTTGGTAGTACCATGTGGCCACATTAATAACCCTTTGTCTCTTATGCTATATTGGATGGTATTCAGTTTGCCACTGAATACTGAAACAGGTACAGTGCAAGTTTGGTCAAAGTCTCATGAATGGTTAAGGAGGAGTTGCGGATAGCAGATTTGATCCCCGTTGTTCATGTTTATTTAATCTTCTGAAAAAAAAAAAAGAGTTACCTGGAGCACATCTATGCTTCCTAATAAAGATTTGTTTGTCTGAAGGTTTGGTCAAATTTCCATGAATGGTTTAGGCAGCACAATCATCCAACTAATATGTTAGATGGATGAAAAAAATCCTTTAATATGCACCGATAAAGACATAATATAGAAAACCAATTGTGCTTGATGATGTCAATACATAAATGTTGGTGTTGAATGGAGAATGTAGGTGTTTCATGGGGGTTAGAATGAATGCTGATGTGTAATAGTGAACATTAGTGTTGACCAGGAAAACTCTCATTTGTTAGTGTTTTTTTTTGTGATAAATGTTGGTGCTAGAAGGTAAATGTTGGCTGTTATATTCTTTTTAAAGAATATTGGTATTTAAAGCATAATAATGTGTTATTCTTAGTTATTCTTGAACAGGAGAATATTGGTCATTAATGGAAATGGTATGTGATTTTAAGATGGTGCTGATGATTTGATGAAGTGTGTGTTGGTGAATGTTTAATGAAAGCCTTGAGTTCACAGGGGAATCTTGGGGAACTTGTTGGCGTTTAGCTGGCGTTGAGCATCTCTGTGCTCAGGGTTAAAATTTTTTATTATCCCTAGGCTTACCTTACAGCTACAACATCTTGAAAATATCAAATATTTTACACATCTCCGAACATCAGAGCTGTATATAATCCACTCCCATACAGAAATACCTTCCCCACAGAGATGAACGTGATGTTCCAGCCAGTGCTAGGTAAATGTTTTATAAATATGACCAGATGAGCAGGTCTCTCATGTATAGAGAAAAGGAAGTCTTACACTTCTTCACCACCTGCCAAAATTTTCAGTATTGCATGCCTCAGGCCAAAAAAGAAGTCTGGCCTTGTGCTTGTTTGGAGTAGCAGGGTTTTAACCCCAGGGTGAAAAAAAACAACCTGGAGGTGTGAGTAAGGCTCAGCTACAGTTAGTTACACCAACAGTGCTGGAGTGCAGAAGAAATACAATTCAGTGTTAGAGAAGACATGTTATTAAAAACAAAAAGGAATAAAGAAGTAATGGTTTTTCCAGGTTGCATTTCATGCCAGGATGTGCTGATCTACTTTTTAGCCTTTGGGTTCTAGAGAGTAATTTTTTGGGGGAAGAAAGTAAACACTGTACCTGCTGTACTTTTTCTGTCAGAACTTTCAAATTCAAATATCATCTAAAAATGGTTTTGTACTAAGAATGTAGCTGGTTATGAATGGATCATTCAGAATGAACAGATATTATGCTCTAAACAGATGGAGGAGGCTCAGTAATCAGGTGTTTTTTCTTTTCTTTCTCAGGAATCTTCCCAGAAATTTTCACAGGGCATCTGCTTGAGACTAGAGGTGTGCACTGGAACTGGTATCCTGCAGGTTGCCGTTTTTGGTGTCAACAGCATCGGACAACATGAGAATGGGAAGTTAATCATATCATTCAGATAAGTGATGATAAAACAGAAAGCTTGAAGATAGAAAAATATCACTTCAAAGTTTAAAAGTTGCTTTAGTTTCTAAAATGTCATACATTAATATTTCTGTTTTTGTGTTTGAATATAAGTTGGCACAGTGGTGTAGTCGTTATCACCATGGCCTCATACCTTCAAGATCAAGGGTGTGTGGTGGGTTTCCTCTGGGACCTCTGGTTTCCTCCCACAGTCCAAAGACATGCAAAGTAGTGACTGTCATTTCCAAATTGTCAATAGTGTATGAGTGAGTGTGTGTGTGTGCGTGTGTACTTGTGCCCTGTGATGGGCGATGGACTGGCACTTGATCCAGGGTGCTGACCGATTGTGCCCCAAGTCCCCTGAATTAGACACCAGGGGACTCTACGACCCTCTTCAGGATAAGCAGTACAGAAAATGAGTAAGTGAGAAAGTGATAGTGTGTGAAGATGTTGGATTTGTTATTGTGAATAATACAGTATAATATGTGTTGCTCTTCAAGACCTTTTGGAATAAGCTACAAACTGAAATAAACCCCTTACAGCAGAGGTTAGAACAGATGTCACAGCCAAGATTTATTCTATTGAAATGAGGCATTGATTTTTTTAGCAGCAATCTTTGCACTCGGTGTGAATTTCTGATCAAAATATCAGAACTGCATTGGATGGAGTCAGAATATCCAATAGAGAAGAATCATCAAAACTCCAACACTACTACAGTGGGCTGTCCCACAATGCAGGGCATTCAAGATAGATGAGATGCTTGTACTGTGTGAGTCAGTTTCATGAATCATATAACAAGGACGAACCCAACTGTGGAGCTGAGCCCAACGGTCCAGGGTTGAACAGAGCTTGGTGGTTTTTCTTTTTCTGATCATCAGCTCACAAACTGGAATGTGACCAGGGAAATCATCTATACATAACCAGAAACTTATAAAACGTAGAGTTTATAAAGGTGTGCTACTGTATATAAAAGTGACACTAAACTGGTTAGAAAAAGTTCCTTGTAAATTAAAAGTAAAGAATATTTAGATATATAAGTCAAGTAATGAAGGGGTCAGAATGAGACCTCAGTTTGCTTGTTTTACTAGTACTAGTACAATCCAATATCAGCTAAATAAATAAAACAAAAAATACTCACTAAGAAGTATAATGATGCAGATCAGGATGGCGATGATGGCACCCGTGCCCAGGCCTGCCGCTGCTACGGCACCGAGAGCAGTGCAGTCACCATGTTCATCACACGGACACACCTTCACCTTAATAACTGAGCGATTGGAGAGTGGCGGGTTACCCGAGTCTGACACAGAAATTGGAACCTCATACACCCCCGATTCCAGGAACTGGATTCTTAGACTCAGACGTGCAAAGTCTCCTATAGACAAGATGGAATTTGTTAGAAGTGCTTAATTGTATAATGAATACAAATAAGGATCTTATGGGTTAAGGCTCATTTGTAGGTGTTGGGGTATGGGTTAAGGTTAAGGTTATGGGGGTTTAGTGATTTGGATTTGGGGCCAGCATTCTGGGTTGGAATTGTAAAATTGGGAATATAGGTTACAGATTAGTAGTAGGTAGTTGGGGATTAGGGTTGCATTTACAGATTCAGTTTAGAGGTTTGGAGTTAAAATATATGGAAGTATCTTGGAGTTCAGGTTCATTTGTAGAGCTTTGGTTATGGGTCAAGGTTATGATTTGGAAAGAAGTGATGAGTGAGTTGGAGGTTCACTTGGGGGGTTAGTTATTAAGAGATTTGGATTATGTTCAAGAGTTCTATGTTCAAGGGCTGCGTTTGAGCATTGGGGATTAAATTAAGGGTAAAATTTTGGTTTTGGTTTGGATTAGGGTTAATGCTTTTGGTACTACATTATTCAGACAGTTCATGCATTCCTCACCGTTGATTCGTGAGACGGTCCAGTTCCGCCTGATGATGGAGGGGTGAAGAGGCAGCTCGAAGACGAAGGGCCCGACATTGGGATCGGTGTCTGCATCCACAGCCGTGATGTTAACAGAGTTCATGTGGGATCTTTCACAGATCTGGGCGTTGTGAGGAACGAGTGACGGAGCGTTATCGTTCACATCGATGAGAAATATCTGCAGCGTTCCTGTGCTACTGGCGGGAGGAGAGCCTGAGAAATGAAATAAGAAAAAAAGAAAAAGAGTGAGTAAGAAAAAAACTTAGAATTATGAGAGCAGGACAACTAATGATGAGAAAGCTATAATTTACTGGGAGAAACTCTTATCGCCAGTAAAATAAGCTCATGTTTCTTTCATTAGACTACTTACATGTTGAGATCAGGGTTAGACAGAATATTTAATCACGAGACTACTGAAATGACTGAGTACACCGAGTACACACACAGTGAATTAATTACTAGAGCTGAGAAATTGAAAAATGAGAATAAAGAAGTAAACTTTTCCTGTGTGTTCATTAGGCCTTTTGTTTAACTTAATGAGCACGTTTGAAATAGATAAAACGCTACTAGATCATTTCCATAAAATACTAAAACATAGAGGCTGTCCTTACTGCATCTAAAATGTAACATATACCTAAGCAATAAACACAAATAGTAAATTCATCTAATATCATCAAAATTTGTTTTCTATTAACATCATTTAACATCATTCAGAACTTTGATCATTATTACCATCCTTGATACTGCGGTAAGAAGATTGAGAAAAAAAAATCTAGTGTCAGCGAAGTATTAAGCACCTTTTTTTATAGTCATCAAGAAATCTAAAAAAAATAAAGGAGGCATTAAAAATGTTGGAATGTCACACTTTTTCACGCTCTGGAATTTAATGACTCCCATAAGCATATTGATGGCTTCACGTTTCCACATTTTATTCCTTCTTTTTGTTCTATTTGGAATGTACTGTATGATCAGTTCCCTCGACGCGCAATTGAAACTGGAGATAGGGTACTGAATTTCATCCATGGTAAGTGATTAAACATTTAGGTATTTTGGCCAGGAATTTTCTCATGGGTGGGGAGTGAGTAAAAAACACTGACACTGCCAATCTGGGTGGAAGTAAAATCCCAGGCTAGTACCTATGAAGAGTGGAATTTCCCCAGCAACCCATATCAAGCTAGTGCTGCCCAAATTGTACATTAAACAGATTTGTTGAATAGTAGTTGTGTAAAGTTTGCACTTATTAAACCCACTCAGGAGGCACTTTATGCACGAGTTGCTGGGGTAATCAAAGCCTTTACGTGTGCTACTTGGCCATTTATGTTCTATTTAGCTTGGCAGTGTACAGAACTCTCTCGATCCCTTCAACTTTCTTTCCAATTTTGACCTACAGTTGGCAACAGTTGGCGGCGCGGTGGTGTAGTGGTTAGCACTGTCGCCTTGCACCTCCAGGGTCCAGGTTCGATTCCCGGCCAGGCTCAACTCCCGTCTCTGTGTGCACGGAATTTGCATGTTCTCCCCGTGCTTGGTGGGTTCCCTCCGGGTACTCCGGTTTCCTTCCACAGTCCAAAGATATGCAGGTTAGGCTAATTGACGTTTTTAAATTGTGTATGTGTGTGCCAGTCGATGGATTGGCACCCTGTCCAGGGTGTACCCCACCTCGTGCCCTAAGCCTCCTAGGATAGACTGCAGGCCCCCCGCGACCCTGAATACAGGATAAAGCGGTATAGAAGGTGAGTGAGTAGGCAACTTTTACCTGGAAACGTGCACGTGTTGAATATTTAATTAGCGTTTAAAACACTTAAAAACCCAAGTGGCACAGGTCTGTGCCAGCAACACAGCATAGGTCAATAAATATTTTTTTTTAAAAATATGCGATTCTATGTGACCCATTTTTTTTGTTTTTACATTTTTTGCTCAGTCATGTTTGTATAGTTACAGTACATAGGTTTAAATTGAAAAAGTTCCATTTTTATCATATTGCCTATAGTGTGCTGTAAACAGGATATGTCATCCTATACTGTATAATCCTTAGTTTATCTATAATATGTTTATTACAAAAAAATAACATAAATAAATACAGCAAAACAAATAATGGCTAAAATGCTCTGGGTTTAAAGGGCTACATCAAAGATACATCGATTAAAGCTGAAGGTAAACATAGGAGGCACTTTTAGCTCTTAGAGGGTCCTCCTTAACACATTTCCTATCCCCCAAAAAAAAGCTAACAAAAAAACCCCCTATTGTTCTTTGATAAACTTTCATGTTTGGTCAAATCAGAAGCTCCACCACGGAGTGTGAGACCTCTGGTGGTTTGGATCCGCCCGCATAAACTAACTCCATCCATACACGGCTGTTGAGCACTTACTGTATCTCCAGGAACTCATAAAAAGTTGAATTCTAAGGTACAAACAATTAGGAACAGTACAGGAAGCTGGGAAGACAGAAGGATGAGGGGGAAAAAAAAAAGAGAAATATAGAGGCAGCAGGAGAGAAGAGTCTGCGTGTGGGTGTAGCAGTTGTTTCTGTGTCAGAGTGTCCACTGAGGCTGCTATTATCGTCTGCCAGTGTGGAATTAACCAAACCCTTTCAGACATCTGTCTCCATTAGTGGACACACACACGCACACGCGCACACGCGCACACACGCACACACGCACACACACACACACACACGGCTGATAATGCTAAAATCTGGCCTTCTGAGGTAGTACACAGACTGTCTCCGAAATTGGACAGGCAAAATTGAAGAGACAAAACCGAAGCGTGGATAAGGAAGGAAAGACGCGCTTAAACACACACCCTTAGAGTCTTATGGTGCTTTCACACTTAATTTGTTTGCTTAAGTTTTACTGAGACTGTCTGAATGAACCCTAGTGTGACTCGGTTGTACTGAGAATACGATTCGACCCAACTTCAGAAACGAAGACAGACCTACAGTCCTGTACACGGGCAAAAAAAAAAATTAAAAAAAAACATACAGTGGGCTCTGAAATAATAATAAAACAGGGACACTTCAAACGGTTACTGTTTACACCATGATTTATTTATTTACAGGGTCCCTGTGTTCTTTACGCTTTTTGTAAAGTATGTTTTTGTCATTTCTGCCCGCGCGTTTGCTTCTTTTCTGACCAATAAACAGATTTTCCAAGTACATTTTCAGCCCCTGGCCCTTTCACATGACCTTGTGTACAGGCTCAAATCCAAACCATACAGTAAAAAAAAGATGATCAATTTTTAAGTTTGATTCAGACCCGGTAAGTTTGGTAATATTGTGAGAAAAGTATTGCTGTGCTGTAAATCCTCCATATACAGTATGTAATTAAATAACTTCTGGAGAGGAAAAAAAAAAAAGGAAGTGAGAGAGAAAGAATGAAACTAGCTGGTGTCTTCCGTCATCCACAAGTTTTTTCATCAGTCAAGGCTTCCAATCGCTTTTTATTATCTGACTTCCACAATATTTTTTCCTACACACTGTGTGAAAAGCTGCAACTTAAACCCTAGAGAACATAGAAATAAACGCTTAAACATACAGTATATCACTCTTCTCTTGCTCTCACGTGAGCGCGTGCGGGATTTCCATGAGAGAAGAGTGTCGTTCCTGTCTCCATCACAGTGTGTGAGCTCGAGGTTGAATTTTACATTTCAATAGAGGTAGAAAAGCAGAGATGATGAACCCAGTGGATGATCACACACTCACACCATCACATCTCTCCATCTTGTTTTTTGGGGTTTTTTTTTTGGACATGATGCAGTTGCTCCAATTTAGTTTTTGATGAATAAATTTACATTATTATAATGATTTCCTCCCAGGCAGAAATTAATGGTAATTTCTGGTAGAAATAACAGTTTACAGATTTCCCATCATATTAACACTGTGACCAATCAGACCTCTGTTTCATGCCTAATGGACACTAAAACCCAAAACAGTGGGTTTGCCACTCTCAAACCCACTGTCACTGTAACCAGACCAGAGTTCGACCAGATAATACCGGTAGTCCTGCCCCCAATGCCACTGCAACCAATCCCCTTGTAGTTCATAAAGCCAGTACCCACTGTAACCAGGTGACAGTTCCTACCTCAATGCCACTATAAACTATCTGACTGTAATTCCTGCTGTCAATTTCATGGAAACTAGCCTGTCTTTCTGCCCCAATGCTCACTGTAACCAGAACCCAATTTACACCTACAATAGAACTGTAAAGAATAGACATCAGTTTTCACCCCCAATGTCACTCTAAAAATTAGACCATAGTTGCCACGCTCCAGGAGAGGACGTTTTTTTTTATTTTATTCTCAATGAACTAGAAGCAATCTGACTGTATTTCCAACCCTGAATGCCCTTGTAATTAATTTAATATACTGTAAATGCACTTCCTACCCCAATGACACTGAAACCAATCCTCTTGTAGTTCCAAACCCCACCGCCCACCAGTCGCCAGGGGAACCGATCTGACTGTAGTCCCACAATGGCACTGTAACCAATCAGTCATCAGTTTTCATCCTCAATGTCACTGTAAAAAATTGGACTCCCACCCTCCAGCGACCACGAAACCAATAAGAGAGCGTTTTTTTTTTTTTTTTATCCCTAATGTCACTAGAACCAAATCTGACGATAGTTCCTGCTCCAATGCCCTTGTAATTAATCTATGGTAACGGTAGCTCCTGCTGAAATGCCGCTGTAATTAATGTAACTGGAGTTCTTGCCCCAGTGCCGATTCAATTAATTTGCTGTAGCCGTAATTTCCGCCCCAAAGCTGTTGTAATCTGTTCAGCTGTAGTTCCTGCCCCAGTGCCACAATAAAACCAATATGAGTGCAGCACATCAGTAATGACATCAACGTAACATCAGCGATAAAAGCTTCCAAAAGATCTTAAAGAAAGAGAAAAACATAAAAAGAAAAGGAAGCGTGGTAGGTAAAACATTTCCTTTAATCCCTGTTTTCACCACTCTGCTGAAAAAAATAAAGGTGAAGATGAAGAAGAAGGAGAAGAAGAAGAAAAGAGGGGGAATGTAACACACATCACAGGAGCTAGCCATGTCAGTCATGGATGAAAAGCAGCTCTGAGTTTGAGTAAACACTGCACTGGACGAGTCCGATAACACACAGGGGAGATGAGCTTGTGTGTGTGAGTGTGTGTATTTACGTGTATGTGTGTGTTAATGTGTGCGTGTCAGCTGTGATTGGGGTTTTGCTTGGCTAAGCGTGGGTTTGTTTGGGAAAGAAAAACAACCACGGACAGACTTATTATACAGCGAGAGAGAGAGAGAGAGAGAGAGAGAGAATTACAACACTCCCTCCTTCCTGTGCAAGTGGGGAGAAAGAAGGAGTGAAAAGAAGTGCATCATTAACAAGCACGGTTCTTCTTTTAAGACTCTATACTGTAAGCAAGGTTTGAGCAGATATAAAAATTGACTGAAATGTACAGACAGACATAAAGAAGAAAAAAGTAAAACAGACAGACAGACAGACAGGCAGACAGGAAGACAGGAAGACTGAGTGTAAGATACTCAAACATACTGTAGGCATAGAAGATGACTAAAGGCCAGACAGACAGCGGTGTTGGGAGACATACAGCAGAGACGGCTAAACAGACAGACAGACAGACAGACAGAGCGACAGACAGACAGACAGGCAGATACGGGCAGCTGAAATCTGGAGGTCAGTAGAATACAGTATGTATTCTTTTGCTAAACCAAACACTCACCGTTGTCCGCAGCGAGGAACGTGGCTTCATAGATGTTCTTCTTGACATGAACAGATTCTCTGTCCAGCACTGCCGTCGTGGTGATCTGACCGTTTGTTCCGTTGATGGAGAGCCAATTAGCCGGATCCGACAACTTGAGATATCTAAACAACGCAAATACAATCCGAAATAACAATGAAACATTACTGCATTTAAGAATCAGACCATAACACAGTGTCAACCTTTACACTTCAGAGCTACAAGATGTAACGTTCTTGATGAATCTAAAAGCAGGAGCACTATTGGGCTCCTCACTCTACCAGTAAAATACCGTAACACTAGGATCGCCTAGTAGACCGTAGATGCCTGAAGCGAGCATCATCACAGTTATGGAAGCTACATTCCTTCTCATATCTCAGTTAAAACAGAACTAATGATAAACCTTTACAAATGTCTAATCTGTGTATGCTTTATACAACCTTTAAGCTTTTTTAATTAAAGTCCCAGGCCAAAATTTAAAGCAGATGCTATAAATCCCTACATATTGTGTTAGCATCAATAACAGGCCTACGGTGCTTTGGCAATTTCCGCCTGGTGAGAGTTTTGCATATTAAACAGCGGCATGACGACCAGATTAATGACCGCCCAATAACGGATCTTAATCTCCATCGCTCCTTTGAAGCGCCACTTCTGTTAATTAATTTGCAGATGTGCACAAGATTTGTGGCGACCGCTATTTAAAAACGACTATTTAAAAACGGGACAGAGATAAGGAATGTACTGGCTCTCGGGTCATGTTTAGAAGGCACCCTGTGACAGATTCGGTGACAAGCTGTTAGCAAATGACATTATTTCGGCTGCAGTGTCACTTTTGGGACATAACACTAGCCGAAGGTAAAAATGTGTGTGTGTGTGTGTGTGTGTGTATGTGTGTGCAGACAGGACAGCGGTGTGAACATTAGAAACCTTGGACAGCAGTGCTGAAAAGCTAATTAGCGTGCAGTTTGAGGAGAAAGTCACACCGGTGTTAGATGGGACAGATATTTGGAGTTAATTGTCAGGACGAACAGTGTGTGGACAGAGTCTACTTTGTCTTGCACTGAGCTGTGATGAAGATTTCAAACATTTAGTTTAAAAACCAGACACGGGAGGCTGAAACAAAAGCCTTGGCTGCTATAGGTATAGCGAGCTGACAGCTCATTATTTTTGGTGCTTTATATACTATATATATATATATATATATATATATATATATATATACACACTGATACGCCATAACTTTACATTAAGCTCAGTATTGTGTAAGTTCCCCTTGTGTCACCTGGACAGCTCTGGCCCCCTAGGGCATGACTCCACAAGACCTCTGGGGGTGTGCTGTAGTGTCTGGCATCGGGACGTTGGCAGCGGGTCCTTTGGGTGCTGGGGGTTGCGGGGTGGGGCCTCTGTGGATCAGACTTGTTTG
>JAOVVB010000018.1:2182493-2213179 GCA_028570985.1 Heterobranchus longifilis | reverse complement strand
CAATTCTTTAGGGCAGAGACATTTATGCATACCGGTTACTTGTCAAACTGAAAGACTGCTTTAAAAAAAAAAAAAAAAAAGAGAGCGAGAGAGAGAGAGCAAGTGTTTGTAGTGTTAGCGGTAGCAAAACCTGACATGTCATGCAAACATTATATGTAAATAGAAAGACATGTAGATTAGGCTAATTGGCGTTCCCAAATTGCCCGTAGTGTGTGAATGTGTGAATGTGTGTGTGCCCTGCGATGGATTGGCACCCTGTCCAGGGTGTACCCCGCCTCGTGCCCTAAGTCTCCTGGGATGGCCTCCAGGTCCCCGCGACCCTGAATACAGGATAAAGCGGTATAGAGGGTGAGTGAGTGAGTGATAAATCTAGCTCTGGAGCCCCAATACGGGCTGTGTATTTCTGTAAAAGTTAACATTGGAGTCATTGAGGATTGGCTCACTTTTGAAGCCAAGTGGTCATTAGAGGAACTGCACGTTTCGGCACGTCCGCGTTTGAATCTTTTTCACAGAGGTTTTGCCCCTTGGATATTCCAGATATTTTCACTTCGGTAGAATTGCTGTGCTTTGTAGGAGCCATTTATAAATAATGAAAGAATTTCTTTTTTTAATATATAGTAAGCATAGCAATCTTAGTGGTTTACACTGTTGCCTCACACCTCCAGAGTTGGGCATTTGGATCTTAACCCCAGTGTGTGTGCCTGTGTGTATGGAGTTCTTCCTGAGCTTGGTGGGTTTCCTTCAGGTCCTCCGGTTTCCTCCGGCTATCCAAAGACGCGAGGGGTACGGTGACTTGCGTTTCCAAATTTGTCTCTGTGTGAATGGGTGAGAAAGTGTATGGGTGTGTGTGTACTTGTGCCCTATGATTGCCACCCGCGACCCTACACCGGATAAGCTGTTCAAAAATGCCGTAGCCTGACATCATCTACTGTAGAAACACACACAGATATGTGGACTCTAATAATGCAATAGTACTCCCTTTCCTCAGTGCAGTTCTTAGAACACACACAAACACGCACATACACAAACACACACACACACACACACACACATACACACACACACACACACACACACCGCTCCCTCTTCTTTGCTTTAGAGGGCCAAAAGTGAATAACACATTCCAGAAGCTGATGTGCACGACCTCCGTTTTAACTTCCTGCTTCCTGCTAAACACTTTTTGCTTGTTGACCTCGTGGAAGTCTGATCTCTTGTCTGTTGTGGAGCTTTTTCCTGCCACAGTTCATTAGTGATCCAGCATGGGTGGAACATTTCCCAGGCAGAGTGGGAAGAAATGAAAGAATTGCACAACTTGCTGGAGATCAGCTGAAACACGAGGGAACGATCGTCTTAACTGTAAAAAAATGATTAAAATGAGAATCACAAAGTGATGATAAACCCATCACAGTTCCGGTGGTCCGGGTCAACAGCCCAGCCATGTATGGCCAAGTGTAATGTAAGAGACGTTTCACAAAAATCTGATCATATAAATAGATTTCTATGTTTATTTACTGATCTTTCACCAAGAGAGCACAGAGTAAATTAAGA
The DNA here is from genome assembly GCA_028570985.1 of Heterobranchus longifilis. NCBI lineage: Eukaryota > Metazoa > Chordata > Actinopteri > Siluriformes > Clariidae > Heterobranchus > Heterobranchus longifilis. Next base: position 2,211,631 of record JAOVVB010000018.1, on the reverse strand, counting down.
GCCGATGTTATTAACAGACCAACTTAAAATTTGAGTTAAACTTGTTCGGTAGTAAATAAAACATTGTTTTAAAACTAAAATCCAACAATCACAAGTCGTGACGTCGATTTAACACCAGGATGTGGAGTTACTCATTGAGGTTTTATGTGTGAAGAGTGTGAACCGGGATCTGAGATAAGCCTCGGTTTCCGTCATCATCGTCGGGAACATTGCAGCATTAAAGGTTACGCATTAAGCCTCAGGAATTCAGGAGGCGCTCGTGTTTCCACGTCATAACGGAAAGGTTAAGGTATCCGTGGAAAACCCGCTCACTTCATTACACAACATTTAGCTTTTCACCCGCGTTCCTTACGGAAATATTTACACTGTAATTTGTCATATGGCACCTAATGCGTGTTCTGGGAAGATCTGAGAGTCAGATGATGTGATTATTTCTCATATGAGTTCTTATTTAACTTCTCACCACCTTCACTCCTCATCCTGCTGTGTGTAAGAGTAAACCTGCTCTCCGCCAGTCCAGTAATGGGGAAAAAAAAGGTCGGAGTAATGTATGTTGTGTTAATCCCACCATGCCGTTAAGCACACAGTCCAATCCCAGCATCCATCTGTCACATTCATCTAGTAAATAATCTGCTGTTATAATCTCACTCAATCCTGTAATAGTGACTGTGTGTGGATGGAGGAGATAAACATGTCGACACTGCTGAAAAGAAAGACACTGAAAGAGGGGGAAGAAGGGATGGTTAAATTAAGAGAAAATAATGGTTAATAAGGACTATAACAAAAAAAAAGGAAGGGGAAAAAGATGAGAAGGACAAAAAGACAAAGAAAAGAAAAAAGAGAGTCATGGAGAGTCAAGGACAATTAGGGAAGAAAAAAAGAAAGCAGAGGTAATGGGTAAAGAAAAAAGAGAATGAAGGGGGAAGAGAAATTGCAGAAAAGAAGCAGAAAATAAAAATAAAAATACAGAAGAAGCTCAAAAAGTGAAAGTTGAAAGAAAGAGAGGATATAAAGGGAAAAATGAAATTGAGAGAGAGCAAAAAGGAAAGATAAGAAGAAGGCAGTAGAAATTGTTGAGGAAAGGAAAAAGGAAAGAAAGTACAGTATGGAGGTGAAAGTGAAGGAGAAAAGGAAAGACAGAAGAAGCATAAAGAAAAAAGACGGAGGAAAGCAAAAGAGAGAGGAAAAATAGATGGGGGGAAAGAAATCAAATGAGAGAAAACAAGAAGGAAAGAAAAAAGAAAAGGTAAAGCAGTATCGGGAAGAAATGGGCAAAGGAAGAGAAATTACAGAAAAGGAATGTAAGAGGACAAAAATGGAGATAATATTCAGCAAAAGAGAAATAATGAAAAGTGAAAAGAGAAAGAGAAAGAAGTGAACAGCTAACAAACAAAGACCGGTGGGAGAGGGAGTTATTCGACCTCACAGTGTTTACTGATCGGGAACAAAAGCAAAACTTCCCTCCTGGGAACTGGTCACGTCACCTGGTGTTACCCCCACGTGGGGCAAACATGCACACCAGGAATATATTTATCTTAGCAGGAGAGAAGCGATTAAGTCAACGATGAGGTTTACACGGCTAATATTTACCCATTGAGCGGGATGTTAAAGGTTCACTCCACCGCTCACGTTCCCAATGAGCATTCATTCAGATCAGGCCGGATCGAGTCAGACTGTCCTGACTAAGGTCACGCCTTGTTATATTTCTGTTATTACCTGAATGTTTGAGTTCATGTAAATGTTCATCAAAGTCCTGCTTTTTACACAATTATTATTTCTAATCTAATATGGTCCTGGGTTTTGAACCCACAACGTTCATGTTACTTGAACAGTGTTTTACTTTGTGTTTTTGCTGCTTTTTCTTCCTGCCTCCACGTCCTAATCTTTTGTTTCTCTCTCTCTCTGTTTTTCCCTTTTTAGTAAAGAAAGCCAAACTCCAGGGCCCTCCAGGTAAGCTCAGACTCTCCTCTCCTCTCGTCTAAGTGTGTCGTGACCTTTTTCCTGCAGTGTAACACAAGATGGAAGTTTAGTGTTTTCAGGTTTCAGGTTTCTTCCACAAAGCTCATTTGTATAGGGTTTGTCCTAATCCTCATATTTTGCACCATAACAGCACAGAAGGAAACGCAGAACTGAAGTTAAAGTGTAGATTCGATAAACACTGTCTTGCCAGACGTCTACCGGTGTAGGGTTGTTTTTCAGGACTTGGGCTCGGCTCCTTAAATCCAGTAAAAGAACCTCTTAATGCTTCAGCATACAAAGACATTTTGGACGGTTTTATGCTCCCAACGTTGTGGGAACAGTTTGGGGACGGCCCCTTCCTGTGCCGACATGACTGAGCACCAGTGCATAAAGCAAAGGTCCATAAACACATGGATGAACGAGTTTGGTGTGGAAGAACTTGACTGGCCTGACCTCAACCTGATAGAATACCTTTGGGATGGATTAGAGCGGAGACTGCGAGCCACGTCTTCTCGTCCAACATCAGTGTCTGACCTCACAAATGCACTTCTGGAAGAATTGACAAAAAAATCCCATAAACACACTCCTAAACCTTGTGGAAAGCCAACTTGTGCATCTGTCTGTGTGACACCAACACCACTTACACATTATAGGAACTCAGCTGGGAGTTATTGCCAAATTCCCATTTACAGTCCTGATCTCACTACAAGCCTTTTCCACATGTTTGGGTCATTAAAGGAGTTCCTGGGAAGCTAGGGTTTCAGACGTGAATCAGACAGGTACGTAGTCCCATCATAGCTATGGTGCACTGAGAAATTGTTCTACCTTGATGGTGTCCAAGCACTAGTGAAACACTGGTATAAGTACATTAGTGTAGCGGGGGGTTATATAAAGAAATAAAGGGAGTTTTTACTCTCTTAAACATGTTCTGTTATGCTGCATAATCAAAAGTCCTGGTTTGACATGAACACCCCCCTTTTTTTTTCTTCATTGTGCTTTCAGTCAAATTCAAGCACTTGTGCTGTAAATATCAGAGGAAATCTGCTGGAATAAAACCTCGTCTGTGTGTCTGTGCGAGTCTGATCAATCGATGTGCATTAGGGAACGTCCTGAGGCCGTGCTTCCTGTTCACTGGGAATGAGATCAGTTTAGGTTAAGCCCAAATCCCTCCTCCCTCCTTTCTCCTCTCTCCTCCCCCTGCGCTAATCCGCTCCACTGTTTGCTCTCAGAGCTTTCCCATAAGCCCCGTGACCGAGGAGGAAGTGAGGGAATGCTGGGGAATGCCCATGCTCTGTCTCGCACAGAACACAGCACAACCTCTAAACTCTCAGTTTACTTCATATTGTGGAAACGAGGAAACCATCACAGACATGCAGGAACTGTTATGTGCGGGATAAAACATTACTAAACATGCTGTTTGCAGGAAGTGATGATTTTAAGTCCAATAACACACAAAAGGTTGTATCACTCAGGTGCTCATTCATTCACCAGACAAAAAAAAAGACACCTTATTATGTTAGAGAGAAACTATGCCAACCTATTACAGGGCACAAGTGCGCGCACAGACACACACACAAACACACACACATTATACGGTATGGGCAATTTCAACACTCGGTGCCAAACACTAAGTCGCTGTGCCACCAAAATAATAATAATAATAATAATAATAAACAAACAAACAAATAAATCAAAATAATAAGGAGAACTAGAGAGGTACATTTTCTAAAGAAAATGTGAGTGGTGCTTGCCGTGGCAAAACACTGGCAACATGCATAATCACTCTAGCATCATGTTAGCAACATTCTAATGATGTTGCTAGTAACATGCTAATGTACTAAGCATAATGCTAGCAACATGCTAATTTCACAAGTATCATGCTAGCAACATTCTAGTATTGTTAGCATAATGCTAGCAACATGCTAATCATGTTAGCATCATGCTAACAGCATGCTAATGATGTTGCTAGGGGGCGTGGCTTATGAGCATCATGATGAAAGCGAAAGACTGATTGGTTGCCTAAGTTAAATGAGCCCTCCCCCGTGTCTCTAGGACAATCGGATCCACAGTTAGGTTCAGTTTCAAAGTTCCTATGGAAGTCACCATTATATGTTAATTGCCCCCTGCTGGGGCATTTTCCCGCCCACTGCTTAGAAAAGTCATGTCAAGCACCCCGTTCCTGAACAAGCCACACGATTTAACACCTCTTTCACATGTCTACTAAGAAACGGTGCAGGACTAGTTACGCACCAAATTCCCTATTATATGACAATGGGCAAATTTGGGCACCTCTCGTGCCCCGGGGGTAGAACTAATACCCTTGTGCGGGGTATGTTCTAATACATAGAACATACCCCGTGGGGGCAATTTACAACCCACCCCTTAGAAAAGTCTTAGCACCCCAATCCCTGAATAAACCGCACGATTTAACATCTGGGCCAACGACAAACGATACGGTACTAGTTACTCATCAAAGTCTGCATCATATGTCATTGGGGCAAATTTAGGCACCTTTTGTGCCCCAGGGGTACAACTTATACCCTCTGCTGGGTTTGTTCTGACACAGCTTGCAAACCTCTTCAAATTTTGTAAATTTGACCTTTCTACAAAATTCCTGCTCTGCTCTACAATCCGTCAAAATTGGTCTCAATGTTAAGCCTATAGGACTTTTTGGCCCACCCCTTCGAAAAGTCATAGCACCCCTTTCCCGAATAAGCGCCACGATCTGACACCTCATTCATGGGTCTACGACAAATGGTACGGGACTAGTTACATGCCAAACTTTTGTACGGAAGAAGAAGAAAATACTATTGTTATCTCACAATAAGCCTGTGAGTAGCGCTTCGCTTTACAAGCACCACTAATAATAAGGTGGAGGAAGAAAAAAGTTTCCCAAATGCAAATATATGAATAGTCATACTTTATTTAAAGAGTCGAACAAAACCAAAATATTAGTTTGAAACAGTTCCTTTACTCTCTGATTTGCTAATACGTCTTTGCGCCTCCTCTGTAACTTCTTTCCTAACTTCCGGGAAGAGCCGGTCTCTGTGATCAACAGCGTGGTGTTAAGAAGATATATAGACTAATCTAATCAGACTTAATAAATCAACTGAAAAACAAAAAAGAAATAAATATAAATAAGATAGAGAGAAGATTAAGATTCAGTTATTTGTCACATAAGCACAGTGTAATGATATTTTCACATATCCCTGTTAGGAAGCTGAGGTCAGAGCGCAGAGTCAGCCAGGATACAGCACACCTGGAGCACAATTCTTGCTCCTGAAGGTTTACAATAAAATAAGATTTTGCAAATTGAGGCGCTTGTAAATTATGTTCTCATAATACGGCTTTGCAACACTGACACCAGTGACTCCTTCAATAAATGCTAAATACACACCTTCTAATGTAAAATAAAAAGTGTCAAAATATCAACAACTACATGATTTTCAATCTGTTCAAGTGCAGTTATCATCAATTAGCTGTTAGTATAGAAACTAGTAGTTTGAAAAAAGTCTAAGCTGACCAGTTAGATTTGGGAATTCAGCATCACTTTGTTAAACTGCATTAAAAAAGAAAATCTTAATATATATTAAAATTTTTTTTGTTCTTGTCAGGACATTTACAAGCATTACACACAAAAAAAAGCTTCTTTTACTGTGTTCAAGTTTGTAATTGGGAAAACTCCACAAAACAGCGTTTATTTCTAGCGGTTTCTACCAGTAGCTGATAACGCCGGGGCAGGTGGGACGTCACCGAGCAGCGTGTAGCGTGCTTTGTCTTGGCTCTGTCACAAGTCAAACACAGGATGAGACGAGCGTCCTGCACTCGAGTCGCGTCTCCTCCCTGCGTGGCCGAAGGTAAACACGTCCGCGAGCCGAGCCTTCTCTATTGATACTTGGCTCCTTTGTTTCTCGGAGATCCAGCGTGTTTGCTCAGTTCTGTAAACTACAAGGCTGTGCATGACATTCATTCTGTCACTACAAACAATGCAACCTGCTTCACATGGATCATGTCAGCTGTCGGGGTAGATTTAATAGTGTTTGTTAGACATTGTATGTGTGTGTGTGTGTGTGTGTGTGGGAGAGAGACAGAGTGTTTGGGGAACTGTTGGGATGAAACCATTTCTAATAATGGATTTTTGAAATAACACGTATATAATTAAGTAGCAACAATAACAGCAGTCAGTTGTTATTTTAAAACATGAAGGTCAGCTGTTCTGTAACAGTTCTTTCAAGATCAGTATTGTCTGGTTCATTTAGAGTCACCAGCCTCAGAAGTCAGCACCTCAGAATAAAGCCGTTATGAAGGATTTACAGAATAATAAGTAACAGATACATCTCAATATCAATTGTTCAAAGGAGATTATTGTGTATTTTAGACGCCTTCAGCATTGCTTTACAGTGTAGAAAGAAATAGAAATCAAGAACGACCAGGTCAGGTGTGTCCAGATGACTGGTAATGTATTATTACTCAACCACATGCATATTCATATTTAATATTTAAAGTTTATTTGCATTTCTCTGTATATACTGTACATGACATCATGTTTGTCTTGTCTGTGACGGGAAACGGTGTGTAATTAGTGTGTCGAGGAAACACGCGAGTCGTTAATCCACCCCTCCCAGGTGTCTTAGTCTCGGTCTCTCGGGACGCCAACACTAATGCACGCTAATAGCAGGAGGAGACAAAGACGGTCTATAGGGTTCAGTTTCAATCCCAGTGAAGTGACCTTTTGTAATTAAAAGCAGGTCCCAAGGCAGAGGAAAAAGTCAGTTCTAATTGTTTTTCTGTCTTCAGGTGCTGCTGTGAGTCTCTTTCCATCAGTTTAGCCTCGCATTAAGATCAAGACTAAGCGAGTTATGTGGGATGTTTGATCTGGTTTGGGATGAGATGCAGGAAAGCTTTGTTTGATTTTGTTGTTTTTTTTACTTGAATTCTGAGACTTTTTCCATCCATCAATATATTCATCCATTTTTTGAAACGGTTATCCTCTGTAAGGTCACGAGGGAACCCAGTGCTGAAGGGACAATGCTGAACACCCTGAATGGAGGGCCAACGCATTACACGGCACAAGACACACACACACACACACACACACACACACACAATCGTACACTACAGACAATTTGGCAACACCATTCAATCTACACTGTGTGTCTTAAGACTGTAGGAGGAAACCAAGAGTCCCTGAAGGAAACCCAGCGAGCACAAACAGAACATACAGCCACCAAACACGCAGAACAGAGCAATGATTCGAACTCCCAGCCTTCAAGGTGCCACTGACTCCTGGAAAGGTTTTAGTTGTCATGTGATCTTGAAGTAAAGGGTCTAATCTTGAGTTAAAACTCCTCTACCTCTCGTATATATATATATATACATTTGTGTTTGGTTTTCAATAATCAAATTACTCAAATCTATTATTTTAATAATTAATTATTTAATTAAACACTTATTTTTATTATTTTTTAAAAAGTTTTTTTAATTTTATAAATTTTTTATTGTGGTTGTAGCTGTGAGCGTGTACTGCATTACATGCGTATAGATAGGGTCAGAGTTAAAAGCACTGCACATTGTGTACCTTAGCCCAGTCGAGGTAAAGAACAAAAGCATTTGTTGGCCCTCATGGACCCACGTTGTACCGCCCCTTTGTCTAACTTCCTTCGTTTATCACCGTTTTGTCCTGACATCTGACCTTTTCCCCTCCAATAGCATCTCATTCTTTAAATAACCCTGTGTGTTATCTCCGTCCTTGATATTTCTGTTTGAATTCGTTGTTTTGTTGATGCCGTAGTCATGGGCAAAACTGGATTGCGTTTGAATCACCGCGGCAACCAAAAAAACACACACAAAAAAAAGCAGGATGTTTAAATGAACAGAATGTGTTTTAACAGCTGAAAGTCTTCTCAACATTTCTCAAAGCCAGGTACAAGCATGCAGGTATACTAGAGTGTGTGTTTTTCTCTTAATCCTCATCCACTCTATCACTCGGACTGAAATGAGGCCGTAGCATTACATCACACTGCGTAATCCTTCCGCCACATTCGAGATTTTCTATCCGCAAGGTCCGGCTGATTTTATAATCAAATCCTGTCTAATGCAGAATTTTAACTCACGCTGAAGCCCTGAGAGACGGCGAGTGACTGATGAAGACCTCTGAAGGGTTTATGCAGCTTGTGTAGCAGGACGATAAAAATAATAAACAACAATCAAATAATAATAATGACATGATTACGATTATTAATAATAACATTAACAGTAAAATTATAACAAGCCAGCAATTAAATAAACCAGAAATAAAGGTGACAAAAACAACAACAATAACTAAGTGTATATTCTATAATACAACAGTCAGCTCCAACTGCGTCTGATTGGACAGGAGGCATAAGCTGATTGGATGGGAGGTGTTTCACGAGTGGTGATATACAGCATAACAGCACTGGGGCGTTTAAATATATCTCCAGTATCTCTCAGTGTAACCGGTGTTCAAACGATCATTAATTACACTAACTGTTGGTCCACAGTACCGAGGAGAGAGCAGCTGCCTGCCAAAACCCACATTCACAACCAGTCACGGAAGCACTTTCAGCAAGAAAACGCTTCTGATAATGTTATATCACTGCTGTGCTGATATCCAGCACAACGGCACAACCTTGAGTGCTTAATTATTATATGCATTTTTTAGAAAAACAAACATTGCAGTGGCAATTTTTTGCCACCAAATTTCCATTTGAATAAACTCCCCCAATATCCTCCTGAGACAGAGGAAGAGTACAATGGCTGGAGGATCAGGCCGATCTACACTACTATTAAAATCAGAATGATCTACACTTCCAGTAAAATCATCTTACAGCCATTACAGCAAAATTTATGATCAAATGTCTCAGCGCTAACAGAGGTATATATTTGTTCCTGATTACGAGCTAGGGTTTTTATTGGTTGTTGTATCGCTTGATTTTTATCTTCTTTTAATCCTGACACTTTTTCTCAAACATGAGTGCAGGAGCCTCTTGGTTAGCGATGGAGCGGATAAGACTTTATGGACTTCCTCAAGGCTAAAACCAGTGATGGTCGTTTGCCGTCCTCACACTTGCAGTCAACTTCTGCTAGTTCTGGGACTTATGCTCTTAGTGCTCTTAGTCTTTCAGAACGACCATTTCCTCCTCGACCACTAACACACTTTTTTACTGCTGAAGCGCATACCTGGAGGATGAATTGTGGCCAAAGCAGTGCTACTGTACCAGCGTTATTTGCTCGCAGCAGAGCTCTTAAAGTTCTATAACTGTCGGGTACGTTTAAACCTTTTTTTTGCAGACAGTACTCAAATTCTTACTGTAGATTAAGAAGAGTTCCTCTTGAACCACTTCAATTTAGATTAGTGAAACTAAAGCTCTAGTCACTCTGTATAGAGTCAGCTCTAGTATACACTGAACCTTATGCTACTTCTACTTCTCTACGGGACCTTTAAAATCCAGCCAGTATGATTATTTTCGACTAAATCGACTTCGGAAGCACAAACGTGTAACCTGGTTTTTATTGATAACCCAAATTTTATACAAATATCACCCTACATCAGTTACCTGATTACCGATCGTTCCGGTACACCTGATGAATAAAGGCTTGCGCAAACCTACCGGGCTGGAAATAGGAGCCGAGGAGTGTGACGAGGGAACATTACAGGTTTGTCGCTGTGGGGATTTGACAAGGCCTCTTGCAAAATCGAATCTCTGTTCGGGTTTGCCTTGTGCGCTCCTGAAACACCAGCTCAGTTCAAAGCCTCTCACAAAAGCCGATTTCTGTAATCTGTGCAGGCCAAGCGGCACATCGACAAATGGGTGTGAAGGAGTGTTTTAACCAAGCAGAACAGATGACAGCAGGGGATTTTTTCGTTTTTTTTTTTTGTTTTTTTTCCCTGGCCAGCCACCACTTGTAAGAAAGTGATAAGTGCCTTCAAACTGGGCTCCCAATCATCCAAAGTGCGGGTAAGTAATAAAAATAAGCAAAATACTCAACAAAAACTGAGTTTTTGAAGCCAGTTGAGTGAGATAGAAGTTTAAGGACGTTCGGCTCAAGTGCAAAAAGCGACATTCAAATGCTAAATATTATGTCTTAACTGCTTGCTCTGTCTGGTTATGGGTGGGTATTGGATGCAGTTTATTTTCCACCATTCAATCTTATGGCAAGTTGGCATGTGGTAGTTTGAATCATTCCCCACCCCCTAACCCCCTGATGTCTTTTAACCCGCCGCGAATTACGCCAGCTTTGAATTAAAAACCATATGACGTCCACTACACTATTTTCCTCGTGTCGATCCCATGTTTCTAAGGGTCGGATTCCTGGTGTTGTGTTCCTGCCTGCCGAGCGCACATTCCCCAGTGCCAAGACAGTGTAAGTTTGTAAAGGCAAAGAGAATACTTCAGGAAATGGGTTTTAATCAAAGCCAGTCAAATGGTGGTGCTAAGTCGTTGCTGATGAGCCTCCATTTATCTCTTAAGTATCCAGAGCTGCTATTAAGCTGTTTAAAAAAAAAAGTCAGTGAAAGTAGGCTGTACTTAAGGACACTCTGATCTGCTCTTTAAAACAGCAATGAAGTGTTTGTCTGCTTTGCTTTTTTAAATTCTTGTTCATCACTGCTATAATAATGTTTTTATGCATAAGCACAGAAATGATGTGTGCAGTAGTCTGGGGAAATGCCTGGATGATTTTAAATCAGCCCAAAATTCTATTAAACATGTGTTTTTTTTTTTTACTAAATTTTAGGTTTTTTTTTTTTTTACTTGTGAATAATATGCTTTGACATCTTAATATTGAGAAATAATATTTAACCAGAGAAGAACCACATGCACACTCCCTATACAGACAGCTTAAATGTTTAAATAATTAAATAATTATATAATAACCCACAAAAAAACCCCAGAAAAGTAACAAAAAAAACAACAACAACAACAACTTAACAAACTTAAGTAACTGACTTTGCAATTATTTCTTGGAAGAAAATTATTTCTAATTCACTTTATTGGAAGGTTTTCGGTAGGTCAAAAAAAAACGTATGCACTATTCTATAAGCTAATTTGAAAGAAAGAACTTTAAGGATAATGCCAGGACTCTAGCCAATCAGTCGTCATGGCGTTAACGAACAGATATAGCCACTTTGTTTTCATTGGTTATTAGACACAGGCGCTCACCGCCGTCATTGTGGTGTGTTTTAGCAAATGCGCTAGAGAACTAAAGGAGGTTTCCTACTGTATGCTGTGCGTTTCCCACACTCCCGTCCAGTAGCTGGTGGTTTTGCATCGTTGTGCATTGGTGACGTCGTAACTGCATGTTGTTGTGTGACGTTCCTATGTGTGGTTGCAGCGTTACAAACTGCGAATCCATCTGCAAACTGAATATTAACCAAATGTTTTAAATGTTTTTGTGCACATTTTGGGATTTCAAAGAGTCTTCTGGCAACACTGGTTAGCATGACCAGAGATCAGAGAAGAAAAGACTCACCACTGAGTCCCATGCATGGCTATTACTCTTACTGTAGGTTCTTAATGTAGAGTAAGGTGTGGTATCTTTAAATGGAAATGGAACTAAGTCTAAATACAGTGATACACACAGATACTCACAAAAAGAGAATGATATTTCCATCCGGGAAAGTCTGTAGCATTCCTAACTACAGTATGTGCAATCTAAGGTAGCAAACATCAAACACTGACCGCGCATCAATAAAGCTGTATTTGCCGTTTAAAAAATATAGAGACTTTAATGGATAGAGAAAATAATCTTAACACTTCAGTTTATTTTTATGTTTTTAATTTCCTTGCGGCCTGTTTGGCACATCATAAACTAAAACCAGCAGCCAAACAACATAAACCTGCCAAAGGAAATAAAAAATGGATTCATCAAATAAAGATGATGTTATACAGGTGGATGTTGCATTTATATTTATAGGCGCATATTTCATTTTCATCTTCTGTGCTTTGTGTACATTCCCTTAGTAGCCTGATGGAAAGTTCCTAAATAATATAATATACTACCTGGCAAAGAATAATAATAAAATAAAATAATAAAAAATATGCACACTTTATGTGCATTACACAGCCAGTTCATGTGCGAAAAGGATTCCTCATGCTCCAAGACTTACATACGTAGGAATATGTCCGTACCATCAGGGAAGAAAAACTCCATAGATGTGATAACCTGGTCAGTCAGGTCTGACTTCATTTTATTGCCCCATAACGTTACTGAGTCTAGACCTGAGCAACTGATCAACCCCTGATCATAACACTGTCTCCAGAGGCTTGTACAGTGGACACTATGCATGATGGGTGCATCGCTTCTTCATGCGCTTCCCTTCTTACCCTGACACACCCATCTCTCTGGAATAGGTTCAATCTGGACTCATCAGGTCACATGACCTTTTTCCATCACAAAACTGAAGCCGTTTTATTTCGGATAAGTCTCACTAACAAGTGGTTTTCGTATGGACACACAACTGTTTAGTCCTGTGAGCTCTCATCCCATTGTATGTACGTAAGTAAATGCTCCCTGACCTTTTATCCCCCTGACCATATTTCTTCTGCAAAGTTGATCTTCCAGGTTTTAATCATGCATTAAACAGTTCTTTCCAGCCATTTCAAGTTTTCGTTAGTTGGCTTCTTTGCTTGATCTAGCACAATAATTTTTCTCCTCTTTAACAATGCTCTCTACAAATGCATTCAGTTAATTGATCCCATTAAAATTACTGTTTTGCACTAATGAACAAAGCAGGTTATCAGTTTCTGTAGGTTATCATTTCATTTTAGTTCTAACAGAATTCAGGTAATGGATACAGGACCTTCGCATGCCGATGTAAATTTATGTCTGTGCAAGCAGCAGGAATCAATTTATTTGTATATCACTAGAATAATTAAGTAGGTCAAAGTGGTTATATGAAAATGAATACTTTAACACACATGGTTCCTTGAGGAGTCTTTGGTTTGTTAGTAGATCAATCAATCAATCGATACAATTTTTTAGAGTGCTAAATAGTTAGTTAAACTACCTAAAAAATTGCCATGTACCATAGTGCTGCTGTGGCCGAAAGGTGCTGATTAATTTTCTATAGCCGCAGCTGATAGACGTTCACATGTCAGGCAAATCGCAGGTACTGTATATATCTATGCACTTGTTTGAATACAATATTGTTTCTATAGTAACAGCTCCTTCACAGAGACTTCTTTGACATGCTCTCCACAAGAGGGGCTTTTATTTAACATTTATGTTGTCTGTCTCTTTGCACCATTCGTCCTCGGCATCTGAACTGATGATTGCCTATGAAGTCAAAATCGGACCAGCACCACTTACCTACTGTACAGTCTCACACCCTGTACTGCACCACGCTCGCTTCGATCCTCTAGCACTGCTCGACTGGGCCCGCCATCTCTCAGGACACAAGGAAGACATTAATCAAGACTATTTTCTCTTGGCACCTAGGTGCTGGAATTACCTTTCTCTGGATGTCTGAACAGCTGAGTTTAGACTGATGGTATTTGTGCTGTAGTTTGTGACCCAACGAACCAGCATCAGGATATGTTTATTAGAAGGAACTCCAAAGCACTTCTGTAAGTTGTGCTGGATAAGGATGTCTGCCAAACGCCATAAATGTAAATGTAAACTTGAAGTAACACTGGCAGTATAATCTCAGCTTTGTCATTTACAGGGACGGGAGGAGTTTGTTATTTTCATTGCAATGATTTTATAACCTGTGCTGAGAGTCATACAGATTATAAATAAGGAAAAATAAAGTTCATGTAGCCTAGAGGGAATTTATCCCTAAAACGAGTACAATAATCCTAGCTTGTTTTAATGTTTTACTAAATCGTGATTTTATTAAAGTGTTGTTGTTGGGTTTTTTTTTCAGTTCAGTTTTGGCAAAATAGTATTGGCCAAAACATGGTATTGGTACTAAAAAGTGTCTCACCTAGGTAAAAAAGTGAATTATAAGATAGGCAAATATGCATACACATTTATATTTAAATCAAATACAAACACATTTAAAATTATTTTAAAATGCAAAATCGTTAAGATATTTCAACATGAATTTGACAGGGTTACAGACACTACAGATTTTTGGGGGGTAAAAAATCCTTCATTTTGCACAAATGCTTTAATTTAAGCAACAATGTTTATAGGTCATACACTTTTAGAAGCTTGCACCAATTTTAGTATCAATACCCATAAAAATATGACCACGTTGCATAAAATTCAAAACAAAGGAGTATGTAACTGTGCATTGAATCCAATGATTCTGTCTCCTCAATGCAATTACATAATTACAAAAGGTTTATTTTATTGCTACTGAAATCTCTAATCTCTCACTAAGTAAGAAAGTTCATATGACCTGGCTGAATGAAAAGTAAACCGTTCTTCTTTGCAGCAAATGCCACTCTTTTATGCGATCCATATGGACGTCATAAAAAAGTCGGTTATATAGGCGAGCCAGACTATTGAAGCAATGAAGTAAATGTCCTTGAAATGTATTGGAGCAGTCTGGGTTATTTAGAAACCCATTGTGCTCAGTCTGCAAGTGAATCATAAAATTTCGATGTGACAATATTTAACCCTCCATTACATGCTTTGAAATCCACCACTTTCACAGCCGAAGGACTGCGTTTAGTTTCGTTTGAGGCCTTATCTATCAGCGCATGTCTACATTAACCCGAGTTTTTATTTCATTTTTTTAAGTGTCGCATTTAAAGTATCGCGAAATATGCGAAGAAGTCCGGAGCAATGGCTCATGGATGAGCTCTGGGGAATGATAAAAAGCACCTGAGAGCAAATGTTTTTATGAAAATGCTCCGGTTTGCAAAAATCGTTGGTGGCGTTGGAAAATCGGCCATGAAGCGACGGCAATGGCGCATCCATTTAGCCCTGGGGCGTGCTGCTTCTGTGTCTGTCAGGGCAATATTTGATGAAGTATATTAGAGAGCAGAGCTACCTTTTAAAGAAGACACAAGACATCAAGTGAATGGTTCGCAGGTATAGGCTGGCGTTCAGTCGACCGTCTCGCTTGACTTCCAATGTAATTATAGATACATAAACGACTTAGCCCTGCTCGCTCTTTAAAGTGCCTTTCCTAATTTACTTCTATCAAAGACCGTCCTCAGGTAGCTCATGTTGCTGGGTAACATGTAGGTAAGAGACATCTTTGAAATACAATGGACGGAGAGGTAATAGGATGGAAATACAAGACAAATAAAACGCTTTTGCCGAGATGACGGCTGTACGAGCCGTCCGAGAAATCTCATTTACAGCATGCGATCGTGAATAGGCGGCTCATGGATGTGAGTAAATTCAGTCTGGCTGCCTTATCAGTGAACAATCCTGAAAATAATAATGGCCTTCATATTCGGTCATGGCATCAGAAGAAGAAAAAAAAAAACAGCCAGGCCTTTCATGCTGAGAACAAGCTGTTCATTGGGAAGGGTGTGATCATTTCTGTCGACGTAGCTCGCGCTTGGCTTGAGGTTAAGGCTTTATTTACCATAGAGTGAAAGACAAAGAGAAAGCGAGAGGAAGAGAAATCAATGGCGTTCCACTGCTGGAGGACTGGGAAGATCAATGGATGCTCAAAAAAGGAAGAAAGAAAAAAAAAAAAGAAAAAAAAAACGCCTCTGAAGGAAAAAATAACATTGATTGTCCAGCTGAAAAAGAAACAAAACCACAAAACACACCTGCGTAGATGGGGAATTTACTCAAGCTTCAAGTGCTGTGTTGTCCGTGTGTTTATGTCATTATGGCATTGCTCTTTTCCGAACCAGGATGATTACTAAACTCATTTATAAGATCAAATGGAGGTATTTTGTCAAAAATTAATACTGAAATGTATTCAATCAGCCAAGACAAGTGTGTGAAAATGGAAGTGAACTCATTTACAATCTTGAGTCCTGGAATATGGCGCATGCCATCAGGGAAGAAAACCTCCATAGATGTGATAACCTGGTGATTGAGTACATTCAGGTGGTCAGCTGACTTCATTTTATTGATACATAGAGTCTATACCTGAGTAACTGATCAACCCCAGATCATAACACTGTCTCCAGAGGCTTGTACAGTGGGCACTATGGATGATGGGTTCATCGCTTCATGCGCTTCCCTTCTTACCCTGACACGCCCATCACTCCAGAATAGGATCAATCTGGATTAATCAGACCACATGACTTTTTTTTTTCCATCGCTCCAAAGTCCAGTCTTTAAGCTCCATCACAAATTCAAGCCTTTTTTTTCTGAATAGTCTCAGTAACAAATGGTTTTCTTATGGACACACATCTGTTTAGTCTCAATCCTGTGAGTTCTCATTACATTGTGTGTGCATGGAAATGCTCTTACTTTCACTGTGAAACATAGCTCAGGGTGCTGATTTATTTATTTATTTATTTTTTTAATCATGCAACTTCACTAAGTGATCAAGGTACCACATTTCTTCCACAAAGTTCAGCACTATCCTTCCAGATTTGAATAAGGTGTGAAAGGTTCTTAACCCAGTTGCAGTAATTTCAAATCTCCTTAGTTGTTTTCCTTGCTTAATGAAGCCCAATAATTTGACCTTTCTGACATGGTGGCCTTTTTTGGCCAGGCAGTGCATCTTTTAGCATCCTGCAACTCATTCAGTAACTCATTTCACGTACTGTACCTCATTTATTTTAGCAGTGCATTATTAGTGGCTTAGAGGTTAAATTGTTTAAATTGTGTTATACGCTCGTGCATTTTTTTAAACTGTGCATTTCGCAAATAAAGTGCCAATTTTAGATAATTGTTTCCTGAGAAAATAAAGCTTAGGTTTGTATTGCAATTTTTGGCGAAATCGTTCATAACTAAATAAATAGTTTGAGCGTTTCAACCTTTTGGTCCAAATTGGTTTATTTCATGACACCTGTTCTTGTGAATTATAGAATTCCAGTTGTTTGCAATTTGTGTAGATACAATACACCCCATGCAGTGACTGTCTGTCTGCAATATAGCAAAAATGATTGTGTTTTGAGGCTAAGATAACTCAGAGCTCTTTATACATCCAGTATGGCTAGCTCAGCACCATAAGAAATAATAATAATCCACTTGTTCATAGTATATAAAAAAGGGATTCATTAGAACAAAAAAAGGAACTTGCTCTCTTAATACAGTCAGGGAGGCCAGGGGGCGCTACAAGAGAAAAGGAAGCAATTATATCATGATATAGTAAATTTTTTGCACTTCTGACGTAATGTTAATGCTTTCTGCCCTGCTCTGTCCTCATATCACAAAATATATTATTCAAATTTGATTATTGTCTTTGCATGTTTGGTGATGACGTATCATTCAGGAGAGTTAGATAACAGCTTTGCACTATTACAAAAATCTGGAATCTCCAAGACCTGGAAGTCAGCCGTGTAAGCCATCTCTGAGTACACAAAACTTCTGATCTGACTCTGACTACGATTCTGTATGTAAAACATAAAGTGTTCTTTGTAAGGTGTTTGCTGAAAAGTTTTCCTGTATTTAATACAAAAACTACTTGCAGAACTCAGCTGCAAAACTCCATCAGTTTCATAACACTGATTCGGGACAGGAGGTAGATGGAGTGATGTCACTCATTTCTTAGACAGATGACAAAACATCCCATTATGCTACGGATTGCCTTCATAGGTCATTAGGCAAGGTGGATATCAGACAGCACCAGTCAAGTTTGCTATGAGAAATGGAGTCATGGATGCTTGCTTTCTATCTGTCTCCTCGTCTCTACATCTTCTCAGTTTGCTGAAGTAGCAGCCCACCTTTACACCCGTCCTCTTTGTTTACTCTTCTTTTGACTGGCATTTTTTCCCACTTATACTTGTCTGGGAATTGAAATGGAATTTGTTGGAAGGAAGTTTGGATTAAAGAGATGATTTTGAGTGAAGAAGGAGTGCATTCTGTATCTGTCAGTCCCAGTTAGGGAGACGTGGCCTCTGTATCTGTCAGTCTCAGAGAAAGGGGCGTGGCTTCTGTATCTATTGGTTCCAGTGAAGGAGACATGGCCTCAGCATCTATTAGGTGGAGGTGGTCCAGGTGAATGAGGTATGGCCTCTATCTGTCAGTCCAACTGAAGGAGGTGTGGCTTTTTTATTCATCGCAGAAAAAGAGGTGTGGCTTCCGTACTAATACTGAATTCGCTGTCTTTAAAACATCCCCTGACATAGTGAATGCTTTTTATGCTACTTGGTAATAGTCTCTATAGGTTTTCTTGCATTCATTTACAAAATTGCAAGCCCAACTTTGAGATAATTTTTCTTATATCATCTAATATATAAGTTATAATCTTTATATTGAAATCCAATTTCCTGAAATTTCTTTGTTTTTTTCCCCACCATGAAGGTAATTATCAACCTCTATTTAGTCTTATTTTAAATGCACAGTCTTTTAATTTCATCATATCTTAGTATTTTAGAGGAACTCTCTCTGATTCATTATTTTAATCTGTTCTAACTTCCCTAGGTCTACTTTTCTCTCTTCAATCCCTCCTTCGCTCCTGTGTTGAGTTGAACAAACAATACTGGAGTTGCTTTGGTTGGAAACAGAAGGACGATTAGCTGTGATAAAGAGCAGCAGAACGTAAATCTGAAGATTCTTCCCGCTGTGAATCCTCAGCATCTGCACCAAGAGACAAACAATAGAGAGCTTGTCTAGTGGAGGAGCCTCAGCGTGAATCCCAGTGCGGTGGTGGGTGGCAAGACGAGACGAGGGTGCCATGCAGACGCTATTAAACAAGGAAGAAGAAGACTTAAAGTCCAACACAAGCCATCAGCACGGCTCACTGGCTTCCTGTTTACGACCGTGTTTACACCACTGGCGTGGATTTGAGCCTGCTGCTCGTTAGGCTTCCCTAAGACTCTTTTTATTCTTCTCTAACTCAGGCGCCTCTAACTTTCTTACTTTTGTTTTGCTTTGTTTCTTGTTGGGGGGCTTTGGACTGGCCCTGCACCCCCTGAGAGCCATTTCTCTAAGGATCTTTCTTTAGGTTCTAACAAGGACCCCTGGCTGAGAATCACATTTTTTATACACACTCCTATTTTTTGATCTCTGTATATGTATCTCCCTGTTGGCTCCTTGTTATACAACAAAGGCAAAAAGCGTTTTTCGACTGGTAGCCTCCTGGGACGAGATAAGACTCGGAGAGACGTATAAGCTAGAACAACAAGTTGTACTTAAAGTGAAAAATTTGCCAAGGAATTTCTTGTGTTTTTATTTAGTTTTCTTCATAATTGTAATTACGTTATGATGCTAATGTAGCTAACAAACCAACACCTCTCGATTCCACGTAGTAGCTCTGAAAGACATTGTGAAGCTAAGTATTTTTAGACCATGTTTATGTTAAACATACATTAACAAATAATTGTTATCATCGCTTCCACCTGAGCTCATGTCGCAAAGTTGATCTTGGGTAATTTGAGACAGATTTAGGGCATTTTCACATTAGACATGATTGATTTGTACAGAAATTATTGTCCTCCCCTCCCCACTACCTCGCTGCTCTGAATTCACTTTTTTTTCTTCGTACTAGGGTACACTTGCATATTTCACTCTCCGATACAGCAGGTGGCAGTATGCACCTAGTTGGTTCACAAACCGCCATTAAACATACAAAAAAGTAAATATTCATGCTATACCTAATATTATTGATAATTTGGAAAAAATGAAATATTAATAGCAAAACTCTCTTCTGCCTTCCTACTTTATCAGCTATGGCTGTGCAGGTCAGAGGATGAGATTGGCACGTGCTATGTGCACACAGATATTTCAGAGGAGACCAACGGCACTGAAGCGTACTCGGAAGAGATCCAAGGTCCCTAATCTGAAAACACCCTGGAGATGTGACTTTCTGCCACATAGACACTTATTACCTCTTAGCTACTGTACATTAGCATGACAGAAACACATAGCACTGTGTACACATATACTGTACATCTTTATGAGTATGACATAACTAAATTTTTTTTACGTACACTAAATATGCCACTTAATAATTAGCAACAATTGATTTTGATAAAAGAAATGAAACTAAAAGTCCACAGTTCAATCTTCTTGTTTTCTTTTGCGTCAAAAGACGAGGATTGTGAACTCATGGGTCAAAGTTCCCCTACATAAAGTCAGAAAGTGGTGAAAGTAATCACCACCTGGAGTAAAACTCATCCTTTACCTATCATGTCCAGTCCCCTTCAGGTAATTGCCTTTCTTGCATGTTATGTGGCAGTTTAGTGCTGTTCACTATTAAACCTTTGAATGTTAAAGTAATCCATACTAAGAAAAGTATTCATACCCCTTGGTTTTTTATTTTATTTTTAAAAATACCAATAAAATACATTTAAGTTTGTGGTTGTAACGTGACAAAACGTGAAAAGGTTCAAGAAGTATGAATACTGGGGTATAAAAGCACTATATATATATATATATATATATATATATAGAGAGAGAGAGAGAGAGAGAGAGAGAGAGAGAAAGAAATAATTTTAATACAAACCCTTTTCTTTTAGATGTGCACCAAGAAACAATACGAGCGTAGCAAGGCAGTAGTCCAATTTAAATCCTATTTTTTTACCCATCAAAGAAACCTGACTTTTCACAAGGCATTCTGCTTTTTTTATATTTCTTTTTCACTTTAATACCTAAAATCATAGACAGACAGACAGACAGACAGATAGATAGATAGATAGATAGATGGATAGATAGATGGACAGATAGATAGATAGATAGATAGATAGATAGATAGACAGAAAGATAGATAGATAGATACTTTATTCATCCCCAGAGGGAAATTCACAAGATCCAGCAGTTCACAGATAGTTACATCTAGAAAATAAAAAAATAAGGTAAAAACAATCCTATATTAAAAAAAAAAGGTAAAAGCTCCTGTGCATATTATTGTGCAAAGTCAGTGGATTTGTGCATAATGTGCAACAAGTTTGTGTTTAGTGAGAAGGTTATGCTATGCTATCCGGCTGCTTTGCTGGGGCGGAGTCTCTTTAGCTCTCTACACCTTATTAATCCCAGAATAAATTCACATTTGAAAGGTGAAGAAAAGAACCTGTCTAGAAAAGAACCTACAGTACGATAAGTAGAAAAACAAAATGTAGTAAAGATGCCAAGTCCAAAAATAAACAAATCTAATCTAAAACCCACACCCTATGATGCAGCGTTTTCAGAAAGAACAGATTCCTGGAGTGGAGAACTTGACAAACCAGAGCGCTTATTTATTTTACGTTATTTATCCGAGAAACCTCAAGCCTCCACCTTAATGCTTCAGCAAATTCTGCCTCGTCTTTTACGCTTCGCGAAACGAGCGGTTTCTCTGACAGAATATAATTTTCTGCAATCTAAGACCCTCCTGTTGATCGGCACCCTGACAGAGCTGGAATGTAAAGTGTGTGAGCGCTGGCACTGAATAATGATACGGCACGGGAGGAACGTGGAAACGAGACGAGTCAACACACTGATGAAACACTCAGAGGGTGTAAACCGCCTCCGTCTTTTCAGGCCTCGCTGAGTTTTTTTTGCTCATACGGTGGCGACTGGTATGTGTGATGTCTAAACAGTGTTTTCCTCTCCTTAAAAAAAAAAAAATCCAAACTTTATTTTAGGAGAATTATGCTAAACTAACAGTTCTTATATCAAACGATGCTGTGCACACCAACAACCCACTTACATAGCAAAAATTTATCAATAGAATGACCAAAATACAACCTATCATTTGCTAATTTCCTAATCAAGCTAAGCTAGTTGGATAAATCTATTAAGTTCTCTGTGTTTTAAAGTGTAAAGGAGATTACATGTAGCTTAGATATTCAAATAATAATAATAATAGCAGCAAAAAAATAATAATATATATATATATATATATGTATTTATAAATTTATAATTAGCATCATACAACCTTCTTGCTAATCATGATGACAATCACGCTAGCTCTTCATATAAATATATGAATAACACTAGCATACTGTATACTCATTAATTTGAACACATAACAACATTAGCTATAGATTTAACTACACTTTTGCATAGAAAGAAAAAATAGTTAGCGTATTGCTACCATATTTTTTTGTCTACAGGTTAGAGAATGATGTACTGTATTTTGCTTGTTGCTAAGATACTTGACTAATTTGCTAGATTAATGGTTAAACAAAGGGTAAATACACCAGACTGAATAATGAGCTGAAGCAGACCTGAGAACAACATGCATGTGTGTGTACTAAGTAAAGTATTGAAAGTAAAATATTTATGTCCATGTGTGAGAGATACTTAAGAACCGACGCCGGGGAAACACTGATTTTGTTTTTATTTATTTTTTGATGAGCGACTGTTCTCGCATTAGGTCATCACAGCACAGCCATAATCACATCACGAAGACACACACTAATCACCTCCAAAGCCTCCTTATGACAAGAGCCAGCGAATGGGCCGGCTAATATATGCTAAGCTGCTTAGTGTGGGTTTTGTACCCATCCCTGAAACCGCTGCAACACTCGTAAATACATTTAAAGAGCGAGAATCCGATTTTTTTTGGAAGGCCCTGTGTTTGAATCGCAGGTTTATGCTCAAGATAGATCATATTTGATTACAGAAATAACAATAAGACAAATTCTATTAAAGGGATTTAACTTGATGTATGAGGAGAACAAGAGCGTGTCCTTATGGCTAGTGGATGTTATATTTGAGAAGAAACACTGCAAGAAAGTAAGATTAGTTACGTACAAAACTCTGGAACACCGCATCAGAAAGTTCAGAAAAAGTTAGTTTATTCTTCTAGCTAGCTGCTAGCTTTTCAATGAAGTAGGATCTATGTTTCCAGAACGCCACTGTTCCCAGTTTCAGTTTTATCCGGTTAATATGGATCCTTAGCCCAATGTTTTGAACCTAAAAACAATGACCCTGAAATTAAACGCTTTCTCTGACAAATTGGATCATGGTTATATACTGTAGGATGCTTAGAACACAGTGACCAAGGCAACTCAACGGCCATGGGAACAAAGGGAATTGGACTTTGCACTATTTTAATAAGCTAAGGCCCCTAATTATCTAATAAAACTTTGAAGAACTTTGAAGAACATTTTTTTCCCCAAGAGAGTGTGGAAACAAAGGCCTCTTTGTTATGGTTGGAACCAAAAAGCTTAAAATTTAAGGCAATATATTCCTATGTTCCCAAAATACATAGATGGCAAATAGGATTAAAAATGTTTGACTGAAACATAGGAAAATTCCTCCTATAACATTTTAACATGAGACCCCCAAAACCATAGCTTGGGAAAATAGGGCATTAGAAACATAGCCTATGGAATGCTGTGGACAACATGGTGGAGATATGAGATCCTGAGAAAATAAAGGCAATGGGAACCGAGAGCCAGGTTCCTTTAGTTGTCCCTTGTCCCATCAGAAATGAATCTAATAAAGACCCTTTTTCTAAAATAGAATAATTAATTATACAATTATATACATTTAAAAAAAACAACAACTGTCAAACCAAAAGTCCTTGTAAGTTGTTGACACAGATGAAGGCGATACAGGATTAAAACATTGCAGCTGAGAATGTAAGGACCACTGTCTAGAAAATTTTAATGATTGAAACCCTTGAGGAACTTAGAGCTTTGGATGTATAGGAACTTTGAGAAAATAGCATCCTGGGAAAATGAAATCTATGGACACCAAGAGCACTTACAGCAAATAGCTGGAAAATGTTGGACTTTGAGAGGTGTCTGTTTTATATCAGAAATGGTTGAACATTGTACCAACACAGGACTAAAAAATAAAACTTTAAGAACTTTTTTCTACCGAATTTGAACATGAGAAATCCAATTCAGATACATAGGGTGAACAAATGGTGATGGGGAATATAGAACCTGGGCACATAGGGGCAAAAGGAACTGGTGGCTTATGAAGACAAAGGACCAGTAACTATTGGTCACTGGACCATTAAAAGTTCTTTCTTTGTCCCTCTTTGTATAGAACCATATAGAAAAGTGTTTTTGGCAGCAAAATTCCCTTGGTTATCCAATAAAGTCTTAGTGACAAACCCTTTTTAACTGTAAGGAAACGAATGACCCTAGAACTGCTGAGCGGACTTAAACATAAACACATACGTGTTTTTGTTGCAATCACACAGCATGACTTTACAAATAAGGGTCAAGAAACCAAAAGATACTGGACTTACGCTGACGAGCATCTGTGGAAAGGGTCCTCGGGAGTTCTCTGGGACGTTGATTGGTGGAATGACCCAGTCTCGCTTCTGCCGCCTTAGATCACCAGAGCTCGAGGTCTGTCTTGGAGGAAACCTGATGACAACTTCCTGTGTCCCGGTGTCCTCTTGTCCTTGTGCCATGTAATTACCTGTCATTTCCTGTAAAATAAAAAGGCAGGAGATGCACGGGTGAATAACTTGAGGAGGTCAGTTGGGGAAAGTGTGTGATTAACTTCTCTCAATACCGAGCAGATGGATGCAGTTTTTCTTCTTCAGTTTGTCTTTTAGAAGCTGTAAACATCACTAGAGCTGGATTCGAAATTTAGGTTCACTTTCACCCCTATGTTTGCTCTGGTCTGATTCACTTGATGAGCTCGTAAACAAAGAGAAAAATCCAAGTGTACCAAAATGCGTTACTTCAAACCGCAAAAGAACATTCTCTCTGCTTACTGGTCAGATATGTCTGCAGCGGGAATAAAGAAAGTAAATACCAGAAGAAGATCATGTTCTGTGACATGGGAGAAAGGGTTTCATGATGGAGGTTAACCTACACGGGTTGTTCATTGCTCTGATGATGATTTTATTACATTGCTCGCATTTATCATAAAGCCCAGCTACGGATGGAAAACTAGATATTGATGCATCAGAGTCACCAATGGTGCATTTCAAGACAATACAAGGGGTGGTGTGCATGAATCCTAATGAACTGTAACAGTTGCTCATCGGCTGAACCTTTTTCTGAAGATCCATCAGGTAGAGTACTGTATGTACATTGGTCCTGTTTTGGTTTATTATACTTTCTCACCAGGATGACCGCAACAAAGTACACCAGATGATTCGAATCGAGACCACCTCCTTTTGGGGATCATTGTGCAGTTGTTTTTCGTCCCCACCCAAGTGCAATTACTGTGGAAAACCAACTAGAGCTCGATTTAAACAAATGAAAGCCTGTAGGTGTGAGAGCAACCTAACACTCCTAGCATTGCTGGCCCGGGAAGCCACAGACACAGACAGAATGCTGTCAATGACTGTCTCTTGTTTTTCAAATGCAGTCTGAATTCATGTAAAACTGTTTGCAAACTTGACTAATCTTCTGCTCAAACGTGAGAGCTGCTCAAACATTTCCTTTCTTTTTTTCCCCCCTCCAAATTAAGATGAGATGAATAATGCCTGTGTTGCACAGTAACAATAAATCGGTATTCTTCTGGACTAATGCCAGTAGATTTTGTTCAGCCAGCCAGCATAAATCCAATTTTGGACAATAATGGATAAATGGGTTATAACTTGTCATTGAAATGTCCCATTTTCATAAAGTCCGCGGGACATTTTTATTCTGTCCAATGCTTTTAACTGGCAATTAACTGTACAGTTGTAAATTCACTGTATAATCGCCTTTACAGTCAATTTGACATAATGATTTTATTAAGTTATTAAACGAAAAAAAAAAAGAAGCTTTTATGTGCAGACCCGGTCAGTCACTCTGAATAGTAAAGACATACAGTATATTTAAATTCGAATCAGAATAAGATAATAATGCCTTCTACTGTATATGGATAGAAATACAAATATCAGTAAGAGGCATAATATTTGACTATTATCATATAAAAATCCTCCAGGGGTAATCTGGATGAGATTTGATGAATGTGTAGATGAGTACTGTACATAGTGATTGGGTGCAAATTTAAGTGGGATATTTAACACCCATATCCCATCACTGTAGGAATCAATGAAAGAATACAGACTTTTGGATGTACTGTATGCATCACTTACTGGCAGATGCAAATCTGCCTGCATTGTAGTCGTACAATGAAAATAAAGCTTCTATTTATTTCATTTTATTCCATGATATATTTTATTTTAGTTTATTTTATTTCATATTTATTCCATAATCTCTTTTATAGCCTGGGGGCTTCAACAGCCACTTAAAATGCAAAGCAGGAAAAGTATGTCAACTTTGTCATTATTAATCCCAAATAATTCATCTATTATGATTCATCGTGTATTTTCAATCTTATTTTTACCTTTAGTCAATTTTCCAATGTTCCATTTCCAAAAAAAATCTCCCTGCCTCTATATATCTATATATCTGCCTATTTCTTCTTCTGTCTCTCTCTCTCTCTCTCTCTCTCTCTTGCTCCCCTTTTCTGCTGTTTCCTCTGGTACCAGTTGAGGTTTTACACATCGTCTCAGTAATAGGTATTCATCAGCGCCTTGGGACTCCCAACAAGGCAGTGTGCGCTACCGTAAGTGTGTGATCGTGCGTGTGTGTGTCTGTGTGTAGTCCCTGCTGAGTGCAGGTTAAGTACAACTACAGGTACAGATAATAGCAGTCTTACACTTTCTCCCCGAGGTGTAGCGACATTCATTTGTTTTCATGGGGTCTGTTTTTGAAAACCCCAGAGTGAATAAGAATGAAGAGAGAGGGAGAGAGAGAGGGAGAGAGAGAGAGACTTGTGTGTATAGAAGAAAAGAGAGACAAGGATTTTTAAAGTGTCTTGTTTAATCTGGTGGATGTCAGAACAGGGATCATCAATCTTCTTCAACTTCATTTAAATTTTTGTCCTGTCAATATTTGACTACATTGATTTTAAATACCACATGGGGTTTAAATAGTTTACATTCCCACTGCTTCGCTTTATACAGTCACCTCAGAACAGCCACTTTAATGTATGCATAATGGATATGAACTGTGAGTGTGATAGAGATAGAAAAAAGGAAGGAGGAGGAAGAAGGGTAGAACATGCAAAACCAGGACCATAATATGAATGGCAAAAATATCCCAGAGTCAAAATAATACTCTAAATAAAAATATGAACAGAAGAATGAGAAAAGACAAAGAAATAAAGAAAAAGCTGAAGACAAGCCTCGAGCCTAAGCCGGAAGAGGTAGCAAAATTGTCCATGAAAGGAAGGAGGGTGACATGCACTGCAAAGCAGGGACGAGGAACGATGTCCCCAGTGGATTACAGAGGCAGAGCGACACCCTCTGCAGAGCAGGAAGGTGGACTGACTTTATCGGTGATGCAGTAATGTCTAATACAGGGCAGGGACACGGATTGATGCCCATGTTGATGTCATGGGCCAACTGTATCCTCAGTTGGGCAGGGTGGGAAAAAAAGGATGACCTTGCCAGAATCAAAGGTCGAAGGAGGTTGGACACAGGAGGCCTCGCCTGGAGCTTGCAATGCCTCCTGTTTGTCCTCTGGCTTGGCTGTGGCTTGTGAGGCCACCCGTCAGCCTCTGGCTTAGGCTTGGTAGTAGAAGTCGACCCATTGGCCTCTGGCTTTGGCTGCGCTGGAGAGGTCTCCCTGTTGGCCTCTGGCCTGAGCTGCACTGCAGAGTCCTCTAATAGTGTCTGGCCACATGGACCCGGTTGACACACAAGCTACTGTAAAACCCTTCCCAAAGTAATTGGTGGAGCCCCAGTGTGAGTTGGTCCAGCTGAGCCTGCAGCCCGTTGAGCAGAATCTGGTTCACCCGGATTTCCTCTTCATAAGCCCCAATACAGAGAAACATTTCTGCTGCATCCTTTAGGAGATCTGACTTTCTATCAGGATGATGAAGCAAAGTAAGATGCGAGTGCAAACAACCAACAGAAGCAACATAAACACAACAACCAACAAGACCTATGGTATGAAGAAAGAAACCATACAAATACAGTGAAAATCTGAATTAACTAGTAACTTCTAATCAGGAAATAACAACATGCAGGAATAGTGACTAGCGATGGGAGATGAAATTCCTGTTCAAAACAAAATAATTATAACTAAACAAACTCACTCTCATTCATTCATCATCTATAATGCTTTATCCTGCTCTATCCAGGGTCACAGGGGCCTGAACCCGATCCCAGGAGACTTGGGGCACGAGGCAAAGTACATCCTGGACGGGGTGACAATCCATCTCAGGGCACACACATACACACACTACAGTCAATTTGGAACCACCAGTTAGCTTAATCTGCATGTCTTTGGACTGTAAAAGGACAAAGAAGGACCTGGAAGAAACCCACTAGTGAAGGGGAGAAAATCACATGAAAATGTGCACTCCATGCTCACAGACCTAAAATCGATCCCAGAACCTGGAGGTGCAAGGCTACAGGGCCAACCACTAAGCGAAAGTGACAAAAAGAAACGCCAAAAACTGGGTAAAAAACTGGAAGAATGTGAAGGTGTGAATGGCAAACAAGGCATCAAGAAGAACATTAACAAAAAAAAAATTAGAACTTAACAATAAAGTAACACAACACAATGAGAAGAATATGAAGCAAGAACCAGAGCAATAAAAACCAGGAGAAGAATAAGTTGAGAAATATGCAGAGCAAGTAGGAAAAACAAGTAGCTGAAGAAAAAGAAGAAGAGGAGAAAGAGCGAGAGGATGATGATGAGGATAAGGACCAGCAGACAAACAAAACCAGAACCACAACGATCTGAATGACATCATAAAGTTATTAAGACCTAAAGACAAGCATGAATATGACAAACCAAAAAACAAAACTAACAAAAGGATGAACTAAGAACAATGGCTGATCAAAAAGGAAATCAAAAGAATAATGAAGCAAGAAAAGATCAAAACGGTGGCACGAGGTATGAAGAAGAAGAACATGTTAATGGAAGCTATGAAGAAAGTGAGATGAGAAGGAAGATGAAGATCAACGAAAGAAAGAAGGAAACCAAAAGTAAAAAAGAACAGGAAGAACAAGAGGATGATGATTATGAAGATGATGATGATGTAGAAAAATACAGACTTAGAGAAAATAAGAATATGAACAAAAAGAGTTAAAAATGGAATCAATACATTTATTATTTCTTTTCATTAAACACTGGTGGATTTTGAGTCCTGGGAATGTTAGGAATAAAGTGGGAATTCTAATTCTGTAACAGTCCAAAAGAAAAAAACAAGTTGGGAACAAAACTGTAGTTTTTTTTTTTTTTTGCACACACACACACACACACACACACACACACACA
>JAOVVB010000018.1:2163225-2174678 GCA_028570985.1 Heterobranchus longifilis | reverse complement strand
ATTGTATTTATTCCGATTTTATGATCATGGTAGGACCGCCGGTCAACAATCACATGCACATTCACACACACCGGGCAACTTGGAAATGCCAATTAGTCTAATCATCATGTCCTTGGACTGTGGGAGGAACTCAAAGTACCTGGTGGAAACACACCAAGTGTGGGGAGAACATGCTAACTCCACACACAGACTCCAAGGTGGGAATCGAACCCGGACCCTGGGGGTGCAAGGCGTCAGTGCTAACTGCTAAGCTACCATGCCACCTTGGGGCCTTTAAATAAGCAAATACAGACATTCCTGCTAAAATAAATAAATAAATCAGCATGATCTGACCTGCTATCTGTACACTGGCAGATATGGTTTAACTGCTAGGCCAACTTTGACAGCTGCTAGGAAAAGAATAAAAATGTTTCTGCCAATGATACATCATAATCAAGTAATAAAGAAACTGAAGAGGATCTAAAGTCTACCAGTTTGACCATTAAAAAAAAAAATACAAACCCAGGATACTACCCCTCCTTTTCAGAAGAGGTCATGAGTTCCAGAATTCAAACCCAACCTTCTGAGTCTCTGGTGTATAAACATGAACGAAGCCTGGCCAAGCATTATGTTTTTGAAAGTCTGATTCCTGATGCTGTTTGATCTCGTGCCTGTTTTCTCAGCTCCGTGTATGGATCCTACCTCTTTCTCATATCACAGTCTGATATGTTACAGTCATATCACTAGTTAGCTTCAAGGCTTCTTTCGAAAAAATCTTGCGTGACCATATAGATTGGATTTTTTGGCATTCATAAAGATTCTTGAGCCTGCTTTCAGACCAGTAATATTGTTTTGTTGGCCTTGTGTCAAACTGTTAGATGCAAGTGGACATTCCTAACTTTTTAACCTGATTCCAGTTTCTATGGTTTCCCAAAAGCACCACATACCAAGCTACAGACATATGCTAAAGAATTTTTCTGATCCAAATTAAATGTCTTACTGTTGAAAAGAAAAAGAGAGAGAGTCTGAAAAAAAATATATAAAGAAGTTTTCTTCATTCTTGGTAATTAATATCACATTGATTCAGTTCTAAATTGCATAACTCAACAGATCAGTTATGTTTTTCAGACCTCACCCTCTTTGTACTTTTAAGGTAGCTCCAACCACCGTAGATCAAATTTTCATTTAGACACCCTTACCAAGAAAGACTTACATTTTTAATTTCATTAAACATTTGAGGGTCAAAGGCATTGCTCAAGGGCCCAACACAGACAACTTGGTGGTTGTGGGATTTGAACCTGAACCTTCCAAACCATAGTCCAATGCCTTAACCACTGAGCTAAACCTGACTCTAATGACTGTTTTAAAAAGGGCTGTACGTCTGTGAATGATGATCCCGGCTGAGGTGGCTCAGAGCCCACTGCAGTTGTTCCCTTGAACATTCAGCGAGTGGAATCCCTATTTTTAAGAAAATATGGACGGTAACTTGTCACCAACTTTTAGAAGACACATTTCCATCTGTGGGAACTGTACACACAATCATTCACCAACATTGCTTGCATGTTACAGGAACTCATCTGGGAGTTATTACCACATCTCCGGTACAGTCCTGACCTCGCTCCAGGCCATTTCTACAGTACATGTTTGGGCCATTAATGGATTTCCTGGGAGGCCAGTGTTTCAGACGTGAAGCAGGCAGTCCGATCATGGCTCCGGTGTACTGAGAAAACTTTCTACCCTGATGGTGTCCAAGCACTAGTGAAACTCTGGAATAAGTGCATTAGTGTAGCAGGGGATTATATAGAGAAATAAAGGGAGTTTTTACTCTCAGAACTGTTCTGTTATTCAGCTCAATCAAAAGTCCCGGCCTGACTTTAACACCCCTTGTAATTGGTTTTGTAGAACTGAGGCATAAATGTAAAAGTGTGTGTGTGTGAGTTTAGCCCTAAACAGAATGCTGCTCTCAGCACTTTATTTGGCATTTCTTTCCAGTATCTACAGTACTAGTCTAGCTTCTCTCTGCCTCCAGTCATTGCTCAGATGTTATTTGTCTTGGCCAGGGCATTGAAGGTCATCACTAGCAGATGAACTTGCCCAGACAGAGGAACAGACATGGATGGATGGATGAAGGAGAGTGGGAAGTTGGTAAAAACAAGCAGAAATCTCTACTTTAATTTACCATCCATTCAGAAAAAAAAAAAAAAAACACCTGTGAACCGACTCAGGAGTGTTAGCGCAGGGACAGAAAGGCTTCTTTGAAAGTTTCTTTAGGCAGCTGAGATCACAAAAATCACACTTGGACCAAAATACCCTTGGGTAAGCATCTGAACAAGGTGTTCTCCAGTGTTACACTGGCATGGGTCTATCACTTATTTCTTATCTCTTTTGTCTTAACTTCAGCGCAAGTTGGTAGTTGATTAAAAACCAATATATGCCTGTCAAATTGATTGTTTTTTCGCCGGATGAAAAGAAGATATTAATCCAAAGTGCATCTTTTTTCTTTCTCTCTCTCTAAATGTGTCTCGTACAGAGCTTGCCATGATCCGATCAATGTCAAATTATAAAATCACCGCTCACAGCCTCACTCCATTATGGATTCAAAGCGAAAAGTTGGCTACCATAGTAATGTTTCTCTTTTTTGCACAGATCAAACACTGCACCATGGGTTTTCAGTCAGCTAATTTGCAAACTCATTTTCTCTCGACGTTACTCCTGACGAGATGCGCAGCGGCATGAATACCATTCTCAAACATCCTCCCACACACGCACAGGCACACACACACACACACACACACACACACAAAACCTAGCTATGTGAAAGAAAATGTTTAAAACGCTCGGCAAATCACAAATACAATTTGTCAGGTTCATCATATGGTCAAATTCAGATTTAACTAATAAAATATCAGTAAATAAGAAGAGGATACGTGTACATGGTTCGGCTGTTGTGGTGCACTGACTAACTGACAATCGAGAAAAGTGTGAAAAGCATGCCTGACATCAATATACAACAGCTGTAGCTCAATTTAGCAGAGTGGAGGCTAGATGACAGGAATCTAGTGCTATTGATCAAAGTAACAACAAAAGACAGTATCATGACTGTCACTGCACAGACAGCTAGTATTTCATTGACTAAATGGTACAAGCAAAGCCGGAACCCTGTAATTACTGCCACAAAACAGAGCCAACAAGCCAAACGGTTCAAAGAAGGACAATGAGCAGGTCCCCTGGTGTCGTTTTAGACATTTAACGAAGCACAATAAATCAATGTGATCTTACAACTGCAAGTTCATTAACCATTCTTTATGGCCTGACTGGACTGATATAAAGTTCATGGCTTAGTTTTTTTTTTGTTGCCATAATCACTGTAAGGGTAAGATCACCTTAACTGGTAGTGAAAGTACAGTAAGTCCTCTACATACGAACATTCGAGTTACAAACTTTCAAAGACTCGAACATGCATTCACGCATGTTTAACCAAACAAGAACGATGGAGACAAAAGTAAAAATAATTCAGAGAATGAAGCGAGGTAAAAAGATTGCAGACATTGCTTGTTCGTTTAACATGAATCGTCCAACCATCATCATGATTCTAAAGAACAAGGACAAGATCATGGAACATGTTAGTTTTATAGTGAATATGCCAGTTGTGTTAGTATTCTAGTATCTAGTCAATGTTTGTTGGACTTACTAATTACAAGTTGGACAAGCTGGACAAGTTGGGCTATGGAATGAGTTCTCAAAATGGAACTCAGTTGTATGTTGGGGTCTTACTATATTCAAAATTACACCAACCAGACGTACCATTAACACCAACATGGATTATCAATTACATACCAATTAACTAGCCTACTCCTACACTTTGATTGATTAAGGTTAGAGTGAAGGTCAAGGCTCAAGAAATGCTGAACAGGCCAAAGTATTGGGGCATTATGTATGCTGGACCAGTAACTAAGCTCCATGTATTAAAGGTAGAAAGCCATACTGTATTTGGTAAAGCCATATTGCTGTTCTTAGCCCACACAATCTGTTTAGTTACCAAAATACAGCTGATCTCAAACCAGACCCCTGGAATGTCAGAGCTTATGGGTGCCATCAGAACTGAGCATTTTCTCAGCAAAGGCTCAGCACTGGCTCTCTGGTACCCCTTTGACCAGGTACTTGTGATGCCTTTACCATGAATGCAATAAGTGAGAAGTTGTCAATGCTCCCCCCTTTAAGTGATTACTGGCACTTACACCTTGTTTAGGCGGCTTTCGCTACTGCACAAGTGCACTTCTACATGTAGGCCCAAGTGCTTGAGTCACCATTGGGTACAGCAGCCTTTTTAGGACACACTGTTAACTTGAGGAGTTTCACAAACTTTTGTAGTAGTTTCATGTTTTTTTTTTGTTTTTGTTTTTTGTATCTCTAGGCTTTATTTGCTCCTTGAGAACCTTCCTTTAGATGTACTGCCAAATCGTTGCTTTCTGGTAGGAGAACTGGTCAAGTGGCTTTTGCATTCAGAAATCTCAGTTTTTCACTAGTTAAGGTGAGGGTGGGGGTTGACGGATCTACTAGCATGCAGAGTAGACCAAAATATTTTGGGCAAGAATGTAGATTTTGGTGTAGGTTCAAAGATCATAGATTTCTGACCTGATACAATGTCAGGACCGCACCATTTCTGTCCATTTCATGTAAAAACTAAAAACAAATAAAGTCCGGCCATTAAGTTCACATAGTCCGTTTTTCAAATCTCAGCCAGCTGAAATCATTTTGTTTCAGGAACCAAAATGCTACTGGTCTGAAACTATTGATGGAGTTGGTGGTAGTACATAGAATAAACTAGTAAACATGCCATGTTCTTCAAAACCAGCAGCCTTCAGGAAGAGAAACAGAACCCAGGAAGTCAGTTCTACATGAGGCTTATGCTAGTCTTAGAGACTAGGAGACTATGGCAAGCCTACTCTGGCTATTTTTGTTCAAACAAAACATCTCATTTTTTACCTCTGTTCCTTTGCATAAGCATTACATACATCAGACCTGATGCTGCCCCACAAATTCCTCCACAGCCCTTCCTAATTCAGGACCAGGATTGTTTTGTTACTGTACCAGACCAGAGTTCATAAGAACGTAGTACAGCTTAAGATCTCATTGCGAATGGGTTTTTTTTTTTATAGAGCAACCTTTATACATTACTTTAGACCAGCATGTATTGGTATTAGAACCAAATGGGTTGAAAAAGGTTGTAAAAACATTTATTTTCCCAGTGGAAAAATGCAGACGGTTAACATCACCACCATGTCAGTATAAAAAAAGCATTATAGGCATCTTGGGACTTGAACTCCACCCGTGAAAATTCAGCCAAATTGCTTTTCTGATAAATTTCCTACACATTTTAGTGTTAGATCAGACATTTGTCCTTCCATCACCTCTAAAATGTTTGGGTGGCATTCAAGATCCGTTTTCCATCTCGAATGTCAGATATGCAGGACGAAAGGGAGCCATTTGTCACTGATGAGTGATATGAAAACCTCCCAAAGGACCCAGGTATGGAGGTAGGAGGTTAGAGACCTCAGCTTTAGGGGTGTGTGTGGTAAAAAAGAAAGGCAGAGACAGATGAGTTTAGAAACTGTCAGCTAATTTATCATACAGTCTCTGCGGATCTGCTGGAGTGGAGTGGTATCGACAAGTTGTAAAAGTCCAGAGTGAAAGCCACTACCTTTAAAGCCCTTAGCAAGCAATGCTAAAACAGATGGATGCCTTTGAAAGCCAGCTAACACACACATACTCGAGGAAACTAAGAGGGGGTCCTGAGGGACCTAAGAGCCTGCCGAGTGAAGACAAACCTGCCAGATGCATCACGCCAAGATCCCTGAGGAGAAAACGAGCATACACACACATATATACACACACACACACACACACACACACACGCACACACACACACACACACACTAAACCAAATTCGGCTGACAGTGTGTTGGGTATCGCAATATGGATAATTACTGCAGTACTTAAAAAAAGGACAAGGCCATACGGAAAGGGTGGATAAGGAGAGTTCTGGGACGAGAAGGGGAGGGGACACAAAGTGATGAAGTGAGATGAGGGAGAAAAAAAAAGAGAAGTGGACAGAAGGAGAGTGGGGAGGAGGAGGGTTGGGGAAATAAATTAGCAGCACCCGCGCCATCCTGTGACAGGTGCTGTTAATGAGAACGTGGTCAGGAATGTTCTTGGATGGCAAAAAAAAAAAAGAGAGAGAGAGACAAACAGGCTCTGATCATGAGGTCAGGGCAGGAGAAGGAGAGAAAGAGGAACCAGGGAGTCGGTGGCAGGAATGTCTTTAAAATTGAGCAGGTAGGGGGTAAATAGAGGGCATAGGAATTAAGTGGAGTGGTCAGAAAGGGAGGAGGAAGAATATACAAACAGGGAAAAATGAAGGTTATTTTCAAAAAGGATAAAGTAGAAATTGTTGATGGGCATAACAGACTGGAAATTGAGCACAGCCTGTCCATTACGAGGACTGGATTCCCAAAACTGTAGAAAATATACCGTCGCTAAAGCATTAGCCAGCACGTAAATCAATTATGTTTTTCGAAATACAAACTTGCTTGATTTGTTAAAAAGATGCAAAAAACAAGATGAAACCAATTTGCATTACCCACACTTATGCCTTCATCCACAAGAACATCAGCGAGCATGTTAATTCCAGCTGGTGATGGGACTGTCCTCATATTTGCAAAGCCCAGCATCCATGATTTCCTTGTGTAGAATTAAAACGAGACTTACTTTGCTTATAATAATTACTTACCGTAATTTCTTTCAAACTGGCAAAAAGAAAATGAAAAACCTTGTATGACAGCAAACCCGCCTACAAAAGACTAATCTAACCAACTTGGTGTTTAGTAAAAGAGCTCCAAGAGCTCATCAATCCACTAAATGACCTAACTTTCATGTGCTGACAAAATGAAATTTCCTAAATGTTAAATCTATCATACCTCGCTAAGCTACGTTTCGATGCCCCTTGCAGACGCTAGCAGAATTTTATAAATGGACCTGGAATGAAGTGCAGTAGCGCGATAAGAACGCACAGCGCTTCACAGTCGGAGCCTTCAGGCTTTAATAAGCTGGAAATATCAAACTCGCATACTATTTCACGTCATGCGTCATTGTGCCCGGAAGTAGTACAGCCGAAGACCCGACCCCAAACTGGACATTATGTAGAGTAGAGCTGATGCCCTCGTATTGTGTTTTAAAGGAGTTTCTCTAGACTACTGTAGGAGTGTCTTGGTAGGAGAACCAGACAGACATTAAATTAAACTGTGAGTGAGTGAGGTGTAATATAGCCAAAGACAAGCCGTTAAATTGGCAGCTTATATAAAGTCAAAGGCATTGTAGACTACTATAACTAAAGGAAAAGCTTATTAAGACAGACTTTTTTCCATGAAGAATTAGAGATTGTTAATCTGCTTATAAGGAGGTTTAAGTTCCAGCTGCCATGTGTGTGCCCTTGAGCAAGGTCCTTCACTCTCAACCGTTCTGATACAATTGGCATCGACCTGGCAACCCAACGCCATAAATAACCGACACTGACACCGACTGATATACTGTGCAAAAGATTTAGGTATAACTTTTTTTAGAGATATATATTATTTTATTTCAAAATTAAAAGTTACAGAAAAATGTTTTTATGCCAGACCAAAAAGCAGTATGCTATATAAGTGACCCCTTTTTAGATGAAAAACACAATGGAAGTGGCTGGGGGTGGCATGCAAAAAAGAAGCAGATGCAATAGTTAAAGTCCTCAGAAGAATTGCGGCTGGTTCTGCAGGATGCTCAGTAAAACTTGGTAGCTGAATTGTACCTGAGACTAAAGGGCCCCTAAAGCGTCATCACACCAAATACTGACTTTATTTCATTAATTACTGTTTAATGGCAGTACAGCATTTCTTCTGCACAGTACTGTAGCTTCTGGTATGAGAATATTTGGGGCCCAATGGCATGTGGATGGGCAATTGGAGATCCCTAGATTTCTTTCAAATCCTATTAGATTATAACCGGACATTGATCATGGGTCAGCTGTGAGATATCCTTTAATAGAAAGCACAACATATCATTAATAACGATTACAAAACGAAAAAGGAAAGCAAGCACACGTAGTAATCTACTGCTTTAGCAAGAAAGCTAATGGAGCAAAAGCCGATGGCTTCCCCAGAGGCAAAGTTGACTTCTAGTGTAGTCCAGTCAAAAAGCACTCAAGGCCAAGTTTCTCCTCCTGGGATTTTAAGAAAAGACTAAAGACTTCAAACTACAGCAGCTCCATGAGCAAGCAGCATGGCAGAGATTAGTGCAGGAGCAGGCAGGTGTCTTAAATTGATACCACTTAGCAGAACAATGCTAGCTAGTCTTAATTACTTTCACGCTA
The DNA here is from genome assembly GCA_028570985.1 of Heterobranchus longifilis. Lineage (NCBI taxonomy): Eukaryota > Metazoa > Chordata > Actinopteri > Siluriformes > Clariidae > Heterobranchus > Heterobranchus longifilis. The sequence continues at coordinate 2,166,295 of JAOVVB010000018.1, read as the reverse complement.
GTAATCACACCAAGCCATCGTCAAAACCGAGAACTCAGATCATAAAAAGCCACCTATTAAGCCACATCAGGGCAGAAAGTTCTTTTTTTCGTCTCTGGATGAACAGCGTGATTATTCATATAGCGCTAGCTGGCTAGCACATGCATGCAGGTGTGCACAAAAGCTCGCCAACTTGGCACGGCATGATCCATCTCCACCAGGATTAGTGCATCGGTGCCAGCTGGCTTCGCCGGCTTTAGTAAATTAAAAACCTGTGTTGAGAAGCTTTAAAAGCGGCTAGAAGAGCATTGCTCCACGGCATTACGATCGTTTTCCAACACAAAACTCCCAAAAGCTCTTGATAATCTGTTTAGCTAATCCCACCGCGGCTTAACTTGCCATGAAAGGTGCGGAGCGAGAAGTTTCCAGAACCTGAAGAAGACGGTTTCAGGTTTGGATGAACCCCTGTCTTTCACGCCTCAGAAGAAAAAAAGGCGGCATCAAAACGTTTACCTTCGTCAGGCACTAATGCTCGGGCGCACACCTGTCGAGGAGAAAGTGCGACAGGAAACAAGTTTAACAAGTGCACTTTTTCATGTCTGAAGAAGAGATACTTTCGGGTTTTGGCATGGGGAACGGCTAATGCTGCAATTCGCTGAAAAATCTTTGAAGGTGGCAGATTTGATGGGTTTAGTGGACACTTTGTGTGAAAAAGTGATAAGCCGGAGCTCAAACGTGAGGATAGGAACAGGCATCAATGTGATCAAGGGACATAGATATGATTTTTTTTAGAGTAATAACATCTACAGGCTGACAACTCATGTGCATTTGTGATGCCTGGAAATTGTGACGAATGACAGAATGAGTGACAGAAAAAAGGAAGTGAGACACAGTGTGAGAGAGAGGGAGAAAGAGAGAGAGAGAGAGATGAATTTAGGTTGGACTCACCAGGATTTAAAGTTTATTACACATGTGCCAAATCAGACATGCGAGAACGATTTCTAATCACAAACCCAAAGACAAAGAATCCCGCTTGTTCAAAATTTTTATTTCCAATGAATTAGTAACTATTATTTATGTACTAATTTGAGAGTCGTTCAAGTAAACAAGTAAAAACAAGAAAAAACTCCCTTTATTTTTCTATATAATCCCCTACTACACTAAAGCATGAGTGCTTGGATATCATCAAGGTAGAAAGTTTTCTCAGAACACCGGAGCCATGATCAGACTGCTTGCTTCAGATCTGAAATTCTGGCCTCCCAGGAACTTCTTTAATGGCCCAAACATGTGAAAATGACTTGGAGCGAGGTCAGGACTGTAAAAGAATGTGGCAATAACTCCCAGTCGAGTTCCTGAAAAGTGGTGCTGGTGGGCAGTATGAGGTTGTGCATTGATCTGCAGAAACAGAACGCCTTTGATGATCAAACAAGACTGTTTTTTTTTCATTAAAGGAAATGGCCATTGAAGGAGTTTAAAGGGTTTTTCACACTTTTTCTCACCCGTATTACATTTAGTTAACATGTTATATTTATTACTGTTTAATGGAAGTACAGCATTTATTTGCATGTGACTAAAACTTTTGCACAGTACTCTATCTTCTGGGATGAGAATATTTGGTGCCCAATGGCATGTGGACAGACAATTGGAGATCCCTAAATTTCTTTCAAATCTTATTAGATTATAACATCATATTGATCATGGGTCAGCTGCCAAGATATTTCTTCATATAAAGCACTTTGGTTCAACTGTAAATTTTACACAGTTTAAAAATTTTTATGCAATTTTTACAAAATTAAAATTAAAAAAATGTGTTTTTTCACATGAATGATTCATTTATTGTTCATGTGGTCACGTTTGCTTGAGCAGTACAGTTTTAGGTCATACCGTGGCGAGACGTCTCTTTCAATGATTTAGATCATCAATTATTCGAGACTGTTAAATGAAATATTTGTTTACTTTTCAGTGAATTGATTGTCAAACAGTTTTAAGAAAAAGAAAAACACACTAACAGCACGGACATCTCCAAATGAATTCACTAATGAAACACACATTTATCTGAAACCGTGAGCCCGCTGCGGCGAGCTCTATCCGGCTTAACGCCACCACGGCTAAACCCTTCATCTACCTCGCAATTAGCATTTAAGAGTAAATGAATCAGAGCAGGCTCAGCTGGACACATTGGATTGAGTCGTTCTCTTGCTGACTGCTTGGGTTAACACATGACACAAAGACGCAGCGAGGAACCGCCGCCAGCTAAAGCGGCTAATGCGACCACACGAAAGACAAAAAAAAGAAAAAAAATTGCTAGAGCTGATTTGTGCATGTTGACAAGAATGATTTATGAAAAATTCAGAAGCTTTTAAAAGCACATTCGCAAAATCTAAACGACTGAATTATGAGTGTTCAACATTTCATAATGGAGTGTAGTAAATACCAGGTTGTAATAAAACAATGCAGCGTTCAGCCTCACCTTCTAATAATACATTATGCAAGATTCTGGATCTTTGTATCCCATTTGCACCACTGTCACGTTATTGAATGATGCTCCTTTATCAATACTCAGACATTTAAAACTTACTACTGCTAAAAAAATATTACTGAACTGGAACAACAGAACCCTGTGTGCTTTAACTGGCTTGAACTCAAAGCAAATATATAAAAATAATACTTAAGGATACCTGGTCATACTTTTTATGGTATCTTGTAAGCGTATCTGTTTTTTTCAGGCAATTCTCCTTGAAAATACTGTATACTGTATACATATATTTTGTTATTCTCATCACAGCCAAACAGCATTCCAAAGGTGGCACTAAAAAACCTCAGTTTTAGTGTTTTTGGCTGCAAAAAACCTTAAAAAACAAAAATGGTGGTTATCAGGTTCTGGCAAATGCTTGAATCTGGGTGTAGTTCATGAACAACAGTAAGTGGCATTCTCCCTTATAAAAGCCACCTCTTTTTTCTCTCTGTATATTTCTGAAATCCAGTTTGTGTCTCTTAAACACACACATATTACACAATCACTTCCATTAACTCCACCTAAGAGCAAGTTAAATTTTGACAGCAAGTTAGATTTTGACAATGGAAATCACTA
>JAOVVB010000018.1:2065050-2093654 GCA_028570985.1 Heterobranchus longifilis | reverse complement strand
AATTACATTTGCACACGTCCATAGTTAAATACTTCCAGTCTGTATAGATACCATGATTCATGCGTAGATTCGTTTATTCTTTTGCTTCGTCCTGGACTGAGCTGGGGTGGGGTGGGGTTTTTAGTTTTAAACAATGGCTCAGATTTTCTTAGATATAAAGGAAAAAAAGTTGGGAACCACTGGGACCATAAATCATTCACACATCACAGTTTTAGGAGACAAACAGAGATATTACGAGCTGAACATTTACATTACAGACAAGGGGAACATAGGAACTCCATGCAAACAGAACTCGAGGTGGGAATCGAACCCAGAACCTGTAGGTGCTAGGCGACAGTGCTAACCACTAAAGCACGTGCTGCTGTGGTAGAACACTGATGTTTGAAAATAAGAAACGTTTTTGTACTGACTTAATAATAAAGTCATATAAAAAATCTCTTAACAAAGTCTCAGACTAACACTTTTTTAAAATTAACGAATAAGTGACTTTTGAGACTTCAAGTCAACACTGCTTAATATATCAAGTAACTTATTATCAACGATTTTAAAACAGTCTGTATTTAATGTGTCATTGCTTATAAATAATCTACTTTTTGACCTTAGAATCCCACTTTTTTTTTTTTTTTAAGTGACACCTAATTTGCTTAACAGCGACGACTGAACCCAACAAGGCATGACAACCTAACTTCACACTTCAGCACGTGTCAGGAAGTGTGAGGTGGAATGTGAAGCGTGTTGAAATCCTAAGAGTTATTTAAGTTTACATGAAACGACAGGAGATGTGACTCGGAGGTAAAAACTCCCCTCGTCGTATTAATCTGTTTCTAAATGGTAATTCTTAATGGCAAGGTGAAAACAGCGCTGACACGAGCCCAAAAAACTTTGCACAAACAAGGAGTGACAGAGCTGAATAAAGTGTGGGAGGGAGAAAAACAGGCAGGGTGAGTGAGAGAGAGAGAGAGAGAGAAAGAGAGAGAGAGAGAGAGAGAGCAAATACAGTAAATCTGGATTATTGTTGCTGTAAACCCTTTTTACAAGGACACTGTTTGTATACTCCCCCTGGCTTCATCCTTATTTAATAACTCATCCTGATAGGAGAAAATCATATATTACACGCCCGTCTCCTCGTTGCTTGGACATCCTCAAGCGATTTTTACGCTGGCTCAAAGCCTAAAACAAGAAGTCACGAAGGAGCGGGAGAAACCGAGAGAGAGAGAGAGAGAGAGAGAGAGAGAAAGGGAAATAGATTGAACGCTAGCGTTTCGGTGCCAGATCACGTCTTAAACCTGCCCAGATTTCCCACAGCGTCTCCGTAACTGAGATTCACCAAAATAGACACGGCGCTGCAGTTAAATTATGGAGATGATACTCAGAAGAGATGATTTTGTAACGGATTAAATGTTAGCGCATGCCGGATGACCTCATGACCCTCGCGGCATGTGCCGCTTGGTCTGTGTGTTTGTGTGTGTGTGTGTGTGTGTGTGTGTATCGCACTCCCAACAGGCTTCAGATCCACAACACTAAAGAATTGAATACACCCACGCTGACATGCATCGCATCCAGTAAGAGAAAGAGATTTCTCTTTGTGCGCATGCATGTGTATGTGAGTGTGTGTATATAAATGCGTAAGGATGTGTGGTTGTGGTGTGGACTGTATACATTATATCAAGGCTCGATATGACGAACCCCGCAAATAACGGGTGGCGGTTTGACATTGACAATTTTTTTTTCAATTAGGACGTACGTCCGTGGATGATGTGAACATTCAGCGAGTTGAACGCCTGACCTTGAAAATCTATGGAAATCCTTGAAAATCAAAAACTTGTCTGTGAGAACTGTCCACACATTTGATCCATTAAAGGAGTTCCTGGCAGGCCAGCGTTTCCAATCATGGTGTACTGAGAGAACTTTCTACCTTGACGGTGTCCAAGCACTAGTGAAACACTGGGATGAGTGCATTAGTGTAGCTGGGGATTATATAGAGAAATAAAGGGAGTTTTTAACTCTCATAACTGTGTTATCGTAGAAACAATAGAGTAGAAGAAATAACAAATTAAAAAAGTCAAACAAAGAGAAAAGAAAGTGAATAGTACTGGATAACATGGACTAGAGCTTGCCGAGTATTAAACAACTAGGACAAATATAGTAGAAGAAACAATGTAGCTAAAAGAAAAGAATAGAAAGGATGGAATAAAAGAGTAAAAGAAACAATGTAGCAATTATTTGTACTATTTATCATAAGTGTGGTTGCTGAACCCTATCCATGGGGACTTACAGTACAAAGCCAGGTACGCTCAGGATGAAGTGACAACCAATCAAAGGGCACAACCGCACACACACACACACACACACACACACACACACACACTACCAAACCTATATCATGTCTTTTGATGATAGGAGGAAACCGGTTTACCCTGAGGAAGCCCACTAAGCAGGGAGCAAAGGGGAGATTTTTTTTTTTTAGAACTAAAATATGAAAGAGAATAGGACTATGATAGTTCGAATAAAGAGTCGAATAAAGTGGCGAACATAAACAAAATCGAAAGGAATAGAATAATAATTAGAGTGGTGTGTGGTGTTTGGCTGCAGTGGAACTAAGCCAACATAATATCTTTTCTTCATCCTCTAAGAGGAGACAAAACAGAGTTACAGAGTTACATTATCTCTCTTAGTTATTATCTCTCTCTCTCTCTCACGTGTGCTCACACACACTGTACTGATATGGTAATACACTGATGCACTGTTTACTGTAGAAGCTTCTTAAATGAACTTTATTGATTAGAATAGATAGATATACTGCACGGCATCCAGTTAATTAAACCGCAACTGAAGAGTAACTAATATCATAAAGTAACTTAATATACAGTAGCTGTGTACATGGGAGAGAGAGAGAGAGAGAGAGAGAGAGAGGCATAGAAAGACAAAAAAGCAAAACATAGACACAGAGAGGTAGACAGAGTAAGAAATAAAGACAATGTCATTTGGGGACAGAGAGGGAGAGGAAGCACGAGGGAGACAAAACAGAAAAAGGAAAAAAAATAAAGGAAAAGACAGAGAGAGAGAGAGAGAGAGAGAGATCTGTAATGGTACTGTAGATACTTGATCAGCATCATTTGAACGTGAATGTGGTGAATAATTTAGTGTGTGTGTTTGTGTGTGTGTGTGTTTGTGTGTGTGTGTGTGTGTGTGTGTGTCTGTGTGTGTGTGTCTGTGTCTATGTGTGTGTGTGTGCGTGTGTTATCGTGGAAACTCCAGTGACACAATATCACTGTTGCAACAGTTATGACAGTTATCTTGTATACGGTCGTCACCTTTGATCAGTTTTTTTTTTGTTAACTTTTTGGTTTAACCATAAGCTCTTGTTCGGTGCAGGAGGTTACCCCCAAACAAATGATAAACATGCCATATTGAAGAATTCACTCTGAAACACTGATTATTGACACTGTGTTTGATTGAATAATTTTGTCATGTGTCAGTCTGCTCTGTGAGAGCTCCCTTATCTTGAATAGTCACCTGTAAAAGAATATTACGGAGTCCATGGTGTGTTGAATCAAATCTCTTTACTTAATGGCAGTACATGCGTTCTCTGAAGCCTCTACAGAATGGCTTGGCTTATTTACAGTGCAGTCAACAAACATTCAACTGTAAATTCGATCACCAAGTAAACAAAAGAGAAACAGTTGTGCCTTAGGGTTTCCTCCTCCAAATAGCCCTGAGATCACGTAAACAAAAAGGCAAACAGTCGTACCCCCCAGTTATATAGTTGTTTGCTGTTCAATCAATTTACTATTAACTGTCATTTCACCAACTGTCGTGCCATGGACCTTCCTTAATGTTCAATCAGCTGATACTCTTCTGACCCCACAACTCAATTTAAACACATAAGTTTAGGCTTCCACAAAGTTAAAACAGGAATCCCTAAATCTAAAATGTTCATTTCTCACACACCTGAGTGAAGTATCTTTGTAATTAAATGTATAGTTCACAAGTCACTATGAACTGCAGCAGGGTTTTTACCAGCTGCTGCAAAAATATAGCTATGTTAAACCTAATAGAAAATGAAGGGTTCATTTGCAAAAACTGATACCGAAATCATGTTTTTTTTTATGTCCAATCCAGGGAATATCAATCAAACTGGTATTGGTTTATTAATTTTAAGAATGGCTTTTATCTGTTCTTGCAAATTAACTCTTCAAATATATAATATTATATATTATACAATAATATTTATGCATTTTAACCATGCATGTTAACCTAAACTGAAGAGTAACTTTTATCTTGTTTATTTAAATTTCCATCATTTATTTCTTTGGCATGAATCTGTGAAACCTTTTCTCTTAGAAATATTATCTGTGTTTTCCCATTTTAGACAAAATAAGAGGGAAATGTTTCCCCTGATATGCCCCGATTGCTTGCAGGCAAACTTTAAAAAGTAGATTTTACCAATGACATTCAGCTCTGAGAAAAAAATAAAAAATCTCTAAAACCCCAGCTTCTGTAAAACTCTGAGGTGCACTGAAAAGAGAAAACTGTGTGTAAAAGAAAGTAGAACAAAGGACAGAAGGGAAAGAAATGCCTCCAAGAAAGACAAAAGGGAGGAAAAGAGAGAGAAAGGGATGAAAAGAAGGAACAGAAAGCAGATGAAGGAAGAGAGAAAGCAGCACACTGAATCCTGACAGTAACATTATGTCCAGTCAGCAGTTGTTTGGGGTATGATTCATGCAGTGTCATCAGATGTTAGTGTGACTTAATTTGCATGAACCACAAGTAAGAGGCATTTTGACTTAAAAATACTGCATACACTTGTGCTATTTTCTCCTCTGCGTTATCTAACTTTAGTCTAGTCACCGTGTAGCTCTTTTGTGTCTCTGTCCTTATCTGTGCTGCTGCTGGATCTTCAAGTGGGCCGGCACTACCTTAATTTGTAATGTGAGACACCTGGGGTTAATGATTGCAGAGCTGCAGTTTGGGAGTATAAAAGCAGGCAGATAACCACTTCTCACTTCTACCTTCACTGTCTGCCACCATGTCTTTCTCTGGAAAATACCAGCTGGAGTCTCAGGAGAACTTTGAGCCTTTCATGAAGGCCATCGGTACGATTTAAAACTTCTTTCATCAAGTTTTTTTTTATCAGTGGTTTTAGAAGTGTCATTCTGAGTTTTGAAGTGATTGTGTAACTGGGATATTTATATTTAAATTCAGACAAAGTTGATTTTGATGATTTTGCGATCAAACACGGTTAGCTGATTTGTCGAACAGTGTTAATCCGATAGTGCTAAATTACGACAAGGAAATGCAACACTTCTTGTAAAATTGGTGGTTTCTCACCCAGTTGCTTTTCTGTCTTAAGGTCTCCCTGATGAACTCATCCAGAAAGGCAAAGACCTCAAGAGCAGCTCTGAGATTGAGGAGAATGGTGACGATTTCAAGGTGACGGTCACCACCGGCTCAAAGGTCCTCGTCAACTTCTTCACCATCGGAAAGGAGGCAGAGCTGGAGACCGTCACTGGGGAGAAGGTCAAGGTAAGCCAGGACACTAACCTGAGGGATTTTTTTTATTTTTAAAAGCATGCTTAATCAGAATTAAACTCAGATAAAATGCACAGTAATGTAAGTCTATGCTCTTGCACATTGCTCAATAGTGTCAGATTTTAAATGTATCCTGTGTCGTGCTTCTTTAAGGCGGTGGTTCAGCGTGAGGGCAACAAGCTGAAGGTCTGCTTGAAAGGAATCGAGTCTGTCACAGAACTGGTGGATGGGAACACTATTGTCAATGTGAGTATAGACACTACTTTAACTAATTTCTGTCATCAGTGTTGCATGGCTCTTAACAAGTTTCTAATGCAACTTTTCGTTTCTTTTTTTTTTTTTTCTCCCCCAGACTATGACTCTTGGCAACATTGTGTACAAGAGGACGAGCAAACGCATGTAAATGTCTGCACTTGGTATAATAAAACGTATGAAGGCACAGATGTCTTGGGTTTCTTTGAACTAAAATGCCACTTTGTCAAACTAGATCCTAGCAGGTTTTTAAGTTACTTTCCAAAAGCTGGCAACTAGCAGTTTCAAACTGATTTGAAATTGCTAGTAGGGCTGATATTATCTGGAAGAGCCATACAAATGCAATGCTCAGAATCAGTGACTGGCATTTTTGTGTAATTTTTGGAGTAAAGTGTATGGAACTGGCTAAAGGTCACTTTTCTGGACTTCAGTTGAATTTGACTAATTGCATAATAAGCAACATGTGCTTTAAATGGGCTAAATCAACTTGTGTTGGAAGTGTATGAAGGCTGACTGCTCACCATTCTGCGCCTGGCTCATGTGACTTATTTTGCAGCAAAAAGACTGGCAGTGTAGTCATGGGACCATCAATAATTTGATTTGGAAAAGCTTAAAGAATCTCAAAATGACTGAAAAGGACGACATTTGGGAATGCCAGTTGTAGTTGTGTGCTGGATCAGTGACCTGTAATGAGCTACAGTGCAGGAACACTGATGGACAGCAGGGGAGTCTGACTTGCTACAGAGGAGCAGTGAAGGGAGTTGGATCACCTCCTGCTGATCAGCGTGATTGTACTTCATCCAGCTGCTGGCTACAACCAACAGTGGCTGTTCAGCTCTATAATGCAAATTCAGCTGGTTTCCCAGCATAGGTTGCCAAAATAGCAGAACTTGAATTTGCTTTATGGAACTGAATCATTCAGACTACCAGGAGTAACAGGACTTCTGGTACACAAGGGGAAGCAGAACCAAAACAGTCATTAAATGATTGTACCTGCTGAGATCTGATGAAAGTATTGATGGCATGATGAGCAACAGATGCACAAGTGTTGTGCACAGCATAAAAAAAAAAATCCTATACATCTACTTTATTTAATCTGCTTGGTTTGGAGTATTGAAAACAAAATGCACAAATTCAATGTGACATCTTTTTAATGAAAAGCGTAACTACAAAAGTGAGTGAAACAGAAAATGATCATATGACTCACACACCGACACTCGGAAAACTGTTAACGGTAAACAATGGGATGGTTTTTCTTGATCTTTTTATCTACTTCCTCCGGTGGAAGAGATTCTTGATTCCCTCCTCCACAGACGAGGGTTCGTGCATCATGGTCATTGGTTTGTTCTTCAGAGCTGCCTCTCTCATACTGTGGTAAACATACTCGTTCTGCTTGAACATCCTCAGCTCCATCTCCGTCTGCATACGCATCGCCTGCGGAAACACAACAGCACTTAAATTGTTAATGCACGAGTTAGCTATAGCATACAACTGAAGAACTGAAGGCTTGAACCCTGGTCTGTTTTGGTCACTTTGTACCAGGGTGGTAATCTATAGATATTGGTACCACAGCTTTTAAAACTGCATCAAATATAAGTATTTTGCCCATTTCTCAAGCTCAAATTTTGCCTAAAATTGTATTTGAAAGTAAAAATGAAATGACAAATGCCTTTTTAGATCACATCCCTGGTCATATTGTGCACCTATTTAACAATATATGCAAAAAAATATATATATATCATATCGATTTATATCAAAATCTATCAAACTCCAATCATCATCCAATCAAACATTATACAGCTCCATAAAACTGAATGGAGCTGCAGATTCTTGTAGGTTTGCCACTTTTACATTGTCATTTGGCATTGTAATTTCAAAACAATATTGATTATAGCAGCTTTAACATTATCTATGGAAACTGGTAACATTAGTCATTTCAACTGCCAACTATACTTCTCCAACTTTGCCTAAAAATAACATGTTTGCAGAGCCAAAGAAAAGCCCATCCCACTGCAGTTATATGCAGATTTTGAGATTATAAGGCGTGTACCTCCAGGTCCTTGGTGATGGGATGTGTTGGGCCGTGGGTGACCATGAGAATGGCGTAGGCCTTGCAGACCATCCCGTGGCCGACCTCTATCTCCCCAGCTTGCCAGTGAGCCACTCCTGCTCGCATGGCACTCATACCGAGAGCAGCATTGTTCGGGTGGTACAGTTTCCTGTCAGGGGAAGAGATTTGATTTATTTTATTTCCACACTGGAGAGTGGAATGTGTTTATCTTAATTACTGGATAGAATATGACGTGTATCACAACAAACTGAACAATATCTTTGTACTCACATGTATCCGTCCACCATTTTGCGGGCGTAGTCTGCAGCATCAGTAAAGAACTGCAGGTAAGCCTGCACCTCACTCAGCGTGCTCCACATCCTCAGCTGGTAGATGTGAGTGTCAGCCAAAACGGGCTCTGTTCTCTCTATGCACTCCTTGCAGATTTTTACCACCTGAAGAGTAGATGACATAAATAGATACAGGGTGCCTACAGGTGCTGAGCATTCTTGAAAATGCTTGAATTTCAATGTGTTGTTTTCAAGGTTAGGAAAGTGCTTGAATTTTGAATAAGGTGCTGGAAACTCCTTGAAATTGTAATTGCACAAATCGGCCTCCGACATCTGAGTGTTAATGGAGCGCAGCATAAAGTTGGCTGTGGTTATTCACAATAGCTGGTGAATTCACAGACTAAATTAGTCAATTTTCAGGAGGGATCAAATCTGAATTGAATTGATACAATATAGTAGTACAGGTATTGTATGTCAATTATGGCATGTTCATTTATGGAATATGTAACTTAACAGCCAATGTGAACTTTACAGTAAATTACATAGCTAATGTTAACGGTAGTTAGGTAGGCCTAACGTTATAGTCTATATAAAGTTATAATCTCACATTCTGGTGTAGGTCATCATTATGCTCTGAAATTCATAGGTAGTATAATTTCAAAATATAAATGAAAATGAAGAAGTGAAATGACCATTTCGTGTAAATATTTAATTTACCACAGCCACGCAAAAGCATGAAAATTAACCTAGAAAATGCTTGAAAAGTGCTTGAATTTGACTTTGGAAAAGGTGTAAGAATTTAGATACATCTTAAAAAACATGGAAGTAGGATTGAGCGCTGAGAAGAAAAAAGCATTTCATACAATACCTCGTGGTAGTTGCCTTTTAGTCGAGCATCGTCCATCTTCTCCAGCATTTGATAGCAATAATCTGTTGCCTCTTTCACCTGCTCCTCTGTCGGCTAAGAGGACATTGATCACATTTAATGAGGGAATCAAGGACATAGGGTATATATAATATACATATATTGTGTTTTGTTTCTTACTTTAATTTCCAGTGTATAAAGGGAACTGTACAAAATAATTCATGTAAAAAAGGTATCGTAAGCTAAGGCTTCAGCCTACACCTTTTCAGTCAGCATAAACTTGCTTTGGTTTGTCGCTACATCAAAAGTAATGACTTTTTTTTGTTGTTGTTGTAATTTCATGTGTATATGAGTTGTATAAATGACTGAAATAAACTAATCAATTTTTTAAAGGACAATCATCAAGTATTAACACATTGACAATGAAATACACTATGAAAGAGGACACATTAATTTGTCATAAGACAACACAGGTTTGCTTTATCTAGATGCATAAGGGTGAAGATCTGATTATTTTTTATCTTAAGAATACCTTTGACCTCCTGAATTATTATGGTTATTGTTAGACGGCCATATCCGGCATATCATAACAGTTTTGGTCAATATGTCAGAGTTATATGGTTGCTGACACATGCTATTAATAACTTCTGACCCACACATACAATCTACAATATGTAAGTGTGTGTGCGTGCATGCATGCGTGCGTGCGTGTGCACAGATTAAGATAATGTCAAGCTCTATCATTCAAGGCCATGGAATTGCTGCACTTTTTTATGGTGTGTCATGAATTGATTTACACTTATCAGAGTATTGAATGATAGTTTGTAATCATATAACTATAAAATATATATCTATAGATATTATATATCTATCAAATAGATAAAATAATAATAATTCCTGGTATATGCAGGGTTGGGGAGTAATCGGAATACAAGTATTCAGATTACGTATTTAAAATACAAAGTATGAGTAATTATTTTTCACTTTCATTAACATTTTGAGATGGGGCATGGCCTCCTAGTTTGGTTATATTTGCTCTAATATTCATATTAGATAAACAGATTTTGTTGTTAAAGTGCAACACCTGCCACACAACAATGTGAGAGGAGACACACATCCAGGACTGTCAGGAATGTGTTTTTGGAAGAGACAAACAAATGAACCCTTTTTAAAAGTAACCCTCCCAACACTGGGTTCATTGAAATACAGTTACTGCATGCCATGAAGTTTATTTCAGTACTTTTTCTTTCACATGTGTGAGTGCACGCCCTTACACACACAGTTTGGAAGCTGAAGCCACTGGGAGTTATCTTTAGCTTAAAATAGCCACTGCGGCTCTGCTTCTCATGTTTCCTGTCTGTCCTTATCACACGTGTCAGTACTAAATGTAGTGAGAGGGTTTTGTCCTTTTTCCGCCTTGTGCAGTGTAAATTATTATTCTGGTTCGTGAAAAGCGACATTACAAGCAACACAAAGGCAAACGTGTACAAAGACACAAACCTTGACTCCATCCACTTCCTTTCCCGCCAACTTGAGGTCATCTTTGATGTGGTCCTTGCAGTGCTGACATGTGCAGTCAAAGAAGTATTGTGTTTTCAGCAGCCTTCGTCTCTCCTCTGACAAATTCAAGAAATCCACGTACGAGACTGTCAGCTCATCTCCCTCTTCGATCTTACCTAAAGAACGCAGCTCAATCCTGAAGAAGAGATGCATCATTATTTAATACATGCAGAATTTAACTCATTTAGTCTTTCATTTACAGTTGTTGTTTTTTTTGTTTGTTTTATGGTGTGTTGTATATGTTAAAACCGCCCTGTTCCAGAGTGTGGCTTTCAGTTCAGTCAATCCAGTTGAAGGATTGAAGGAATTAATGAAGATTATTTCACACTTAAGCCAAAATACAGTTAATTAATTTTGTGAATGTACCACTTTTCTAAATTTAAATATTAACGATCAAAAAGCAGAATATTTTATACAAGTCTGGACCATTTTTAGTGGATATTTTCTTTCATTTAATGTTCAGTTAAAGCAATACTTCAGCCGAAAAATGACCATTTATACATACTCACCCAGTGTTACCTTGAATATTTGAAGAAAACCTTTTTTTTCTCGCATGCCTCCACAGAGAACGAAGAATCTAAAAAAGTGTCATTTATCCAGTCGTATGCTCAGTACTTCCGTCCGTGCGAGTCCGGACAAATAGCACGCCTGCGTCAGCGTGAGACAGTTTACACAGAAGTGTTTTAAATAGTAAGGTTTTAGCGAAAATGCATGTGTTTGGGAAGTACTGAGCATACGACTGGATAAATGAGACTTGGATCATACTGCAGGAGTTGAGAGTTTGGAAACTGATGTTTTGATATAGTTTTGCTGTTGTGAAACACTATTACTTCAATTTATCAAGAATTTTCCATTTTTGGATTCTTCATTCACCGTGGAGGCATGTGACAAAAATAAAGTTTTCTTCCTGACCTCAGGGTAACACAGGGTGAGTAATTCATGTACAATGTGTTTCGAAATCTGGGTTTTATTTCCACACTTAACAAATGTGTGACAAACCGATCCACATTTAGTAAATGTTAAAGCAAAAAAAGAGGAAAAACTTAACTATGAAATAATCATATTTAGATATTTAGCTTTTTTTTTAAAGAAACAAAAAGTATATTTAAGTCTGATGTTATGGTGTTAGAGGTGAACTAATGAAAGTTGTTATAAAATGAGGGAAGCTTCTACACTCTTACACATCAACCTGTGTCGGTATGATGGACACACACTGCGATCACACGTGAGCAAACACACAAAGTGACAAACCAGCAGCACATGGGTGAAGCTTTGTGTGGATAGAAAATCTCATACCAGCCTTTTGTTATAATAAATAAGGTAAATAAAGGTTAGAGCATTCAAGTAGCATGTTGACATATTGACATATAAAACCTACAGTGCATACTACAAGGCACTACTGACAAATACCTTTATTTTCTACAATGGTTGTAGTAGGAGGGAGGATGGCAGTTATGCAAAATGATATGTTGATTAAGCATTTAATGTCATAGTCTCAGTGGTGCTCTAATGAATAACACTTTGAAAAGGCTTAGGTTGAGGTAACGCACCTCCGTTGAGAATGAAACATAGTATTCACAGCCGATTGACTGAAAGACAAACAGGAAGCAGTTTTACACCAAATGCAACCTGACAAACACACATTCACACACAATACACAAATACACACACAAACTCTGAAAACATTTCAAAACATTTAAATAAAGTTAGAGTCAATTTCAGGTGAATATAAACCAAAAAAATTGAAAGGACAAATAGTAACTAAAGTTGTTTTTGGGGTTTTTTTTTAACTTACTTGCCGTGGTTGAGGATCACAGTGCAGTTTGGCCAGCAGTCATGATTCACTAAACACAAATTAGGGAAAAGGCCAACTCCCACTGCCTGCAGGCCCCTCTGGTCGCTCACAGTGAAACCGTTACAGTTAATCTGAGAGAAAGAGAGGAAATACTCATGTGAACACAGAGTTGTTCAAAGGCAGGAGAAAAATAAAGGTTCATTTGGACACTTTTTATCAACTCACATCATGAAAATGGGAAAGTGGATACATAGCATGCCACTTTTCACGTGTTATGTCAGCGCATTTTAAGCTTTTCGCATTTCATTTAATGCCTTTTACTTATTCCCAACTCATCAACTAGCCAACAAAACTACTTGGTTAAATTTAGGAAAACATTGTGTTTTGGGTTAAAATTAGGATGTTTGTTGAGTAAATTAACTTACGCATGTAAGTTGCATACTCAATGCAAACAACTCACTGACTTTCTAGGTGTTAATACTATGTCACCTGACTTCTGGAGCAGTTGCTCTGAGCGTCTAATATTGACGCAGATGAGTTTACAGTTGAAAGCCTGGTGTGACCTCAGGGCATGAAATGACACGTGAAAAGCAAATAATTGTGTTGTGATAACACATGAAATGACTTAACAAATTGACGTGTTATTCGTACGTTATCCGTGAGCTGCAGGGTGTATAAACTCCTCTGTTTGTCATTGTTACAGCCCGGAGATGCTGCTAAGCATCTTAGATGGATGGAAATTTTGTGTCATGCTGTGAACTCAGGAACATTCCTGAGTTTGCAACTGGTTTGTGCCGGTGAAACATGAAACATGAAAATATTTGATTTTACGAGTTTGTAAGGATGACTGAACACAGCCGTTTTGTCCTCTGAAGAAAAAAAAAACCCTGATTTGGGTCACGACTTTTGAGAAAATGAGGGACAGCCAATAAAGGGTTGACACATATAAACGCACCACTCCAAAAATATGTGAGATGTCGTCAATCGTGTGCTGCTTGCTGGTACGGGGCCAGTAGTCCAGGAAATTGTGGATGTCCACTTTGAAGTCCTTCAACTCGTCCTCTTGCATGTCGGCGACGTGGTCCTCCAGCTCCTCCAGTGTGGTCAGCTGCATGTCGGACATCACGCTGCCCTCTTTGTCGAGGCGCCACATGATGCGGGCCACCAAGCTGACCACAAAGAAAGAACAATAGAAGAAGAAAATCAAACACTCATTATCGAAGACTTATTGACAATGCCCTACTATTTACTAGTATATATGTGTCATGGTTCTGTTGGACCTTTGCGTTTTGTTGTTTTGGTTTTCCGGGCTTCTTAGGTCATGAGTTATTACTTTGTGATTGTCTGCCCCGTCCTGATTAGTTTCACCTGTCCAGCATGTCTTCCCTTGAACACCTGTTTTGTGTCTAGTCTCGTTAGCCCTGCCTTGTGTTGCCAGTCCTCGTTGTCTTGTTACGCAATCATAGTGTTTCCATCCTTTCCAGTCCCTTGCCCACTCCAGCTGTGCCTCGTCTTGTGATTAGATCTGTGTGTATTTTTACCTGTCTTGTTCCTTAGTTCTCTGTCGTATCGTCATGTTTGGTTGTTGAAGCCTAGTGAGTTCCAGTGTGAGTTTATATTCCTTTTTGTACAAATAAATAGTTTATTGTTTAGTTCCTGTCTCACTGTGTCTTTGCATTTGGGTCCTCCTACCTCTTCACACGTGACAATATGTGTTCTTGTGGTAAAATAATGAAGATAAAACAGACGCAACTCAGAAATAAACAAAGTGTTCATTTGGCTTTGTGCATTCATATGTTCTTGATTAAAATCAACATTGCACCAAACCTGCCTCTTCTTTTTTGATGGATTACCAATAGTAGACTGGGGGGAAATATTTTAGAAACTAGAAGAAGTCTTTCTCTTAGTGTATGAGTTCTTTACCCCTGTTTTGTTTTCTCTTCCACTTACCGTATGTTCTCGTTCGGTGTTTTGCCATAAGCTTTGATGGCACCACATTCTTGCTTGTGTTCGGCCCAGCCGGCTCGCTGGCAAGTTCGGTCACAATAATGAGCAAATTTGCACTGGCCGCACCTCTGTAGCTTGTCTTGTCTGCGGAAACAGCTGTGGCAAATACGCTCTGCTAGACTGCAGAGAAAGAGAGGAAACAGAAAAAGGAACGGTGTTATAATATATATTACAGCACATGCTTACTGTAGATACAAAAGAGATAGTTGTCAAAGGAATATTGGCTTTATCTGACTGGTGGTTAAATGCTCTGTTTTTATATTCATTTCTATCAGTTTGTAGACAATCTTTCAGATGAGCATGAAAGTTATTTTTTTCTTTATTACAAAATATTCTGAATTCAGCATTCCCAGTCTTCCTCAGTGAAATTACATGCTACAATAAAAACATGCTTCCTTCTGCACTGTGAGGGTGTAGTTTGGTAGAAAGAAAATAATTCCTACTGCTCACAACAAGGTCTGTGGATTATCTTGAGAAACCAGGTCATGATTTCTGGAAAGATACATTGCTATTAAGTTTTACAAATGTATTTTGTCACTTTGAGAACCACAAGCTGAATGCCATCTAGTTTCATCTAGTTTCATTATCACTGGAGAGAAGGCAGACTTCTCTACTGCCGATATCTCCAACATTCGGAAACTCACACCAAAACAATGTAGATTGATGAATAGCACTACAGGTAAAAGGAAAAAATAGTATTTTTGATTTTGGGGTGAACCATCTCTCTACATTTTCTTTGATTTCACAGCCTGTGGGATCTCACACAGAACTGCTTCTGTAGGCTATAAAGATATTTTCAAAAGATTCCTTAAAGGTCATAATTTAAAAACACTGAAAGGATAATACAACTGAGCATTATTGTCTACGAGATTTAAAAAATGCAGTTTGTGATTGTACGTTCTTTCATGTGACTAACACTTCTTTACAGTTATGTTGAAATATCCCCCCGAGGATCTAAGAACACAGCACTCTATCAAAGCGCATTATCAAACCAGAGTAAAATCAGACTCTATGGCCTTCAAAAACAAGAAATTGTAAGATATTGTGGATAAATTATAAATCTAGAGAAATAAATTACATAAAATATATTGTTCAACTGCCCAAATATCTCCGTAATGACCACGTCTGAACACATCGCCCATGAATGTCCACATCCCCAATGTGAATAATCGCTGTACCTGTCAAACACAACAGCTGCGATGCTGGGCTCAGCAAAAATGACGTCTCCAGCCCAAAACTCCTTGGTAGCCTTCAGACCCCGCCCCTTTCCAGGTGAGTCAAATATTGCCACGTTTTCCATGGTTCCTGCACTGGTTCCTGAGGTGCTGGTGAACAGGGAGTCGTGGTGAACTGACGAGTGTTTCAGTGGAAGAGAGAGAAGCTAAACGCGGCAGTAGGGTAGTTGAGGAACTCGTAAACCAATCTGTGCCCTCTGTGTTCTTCAATGACAACTGCACATTCCACACCAGAGGTACTAAAATAGCCATACACCTCTTCAGCTGTACCAACAGTCACATAAAAAACATGGGGTGGTGGTGATTTGTGTCATTAGTCCGCTGAGAAATAAAATGTCTTGTCCTGTCAATAAAACCAACAACCTCGTCTGAAAGCAACAGCACTGAAACTCACTGTCGTTCTCTTAGATTCTTTCATTTATTTGAATCTGTGGGTACACTTTCGGCTTTTTGTCCTGTTAACTGTCAGAAATCCCCCCCACCCCCGACCATGAATTGGTAGGTGCCCGGTCCCTGAGGGTTATTTTTGGCCCTCAGTTGGGGCTGTCTATCAAGAGACTGTGGTGACGTTAGACAGCTGCGAGGAGTTTGACAGAGGCAGAGATGATCTAACTCTCTGCCTCTACTGTGTTCTGGTGCTTTCTAGAACTCCCTCTCTCTTCCACTCTCTCTCTGTACTTCTACTCTGTACATAAGTTATAACACTGTCGAGGGACCAGCTTTATGGTCCCCAGAATGTACCCAGACCCAGACACACACATACATATATACAGGGTCCAAAATTAGCACCATTTACTAGCCAATGGCTGGTAACATATTAGATTTGCTTCACTTACTATATAGCCAAAAAACAATGGTAATCTATTGAGTGGCTGGTAGATTTTGAACATTCATTTGGCCAGTGGACAAAAAAAGTAAAATTTGGACCTTGCATATATATATATATATATATATATATATTCTACTTGGCGTGTATGGCAGTGCTTCACAGACATCTACAAACCAGTTTGTTAAAGCCTGTACTAAACCTTTAACATTCAAGATTTCAGTTGTATTCTCTGCCCTGCATTGTACACATATTATTTCTAAAATGACCTCACAATGACTGAAAAGACCAAAGTGTAATTTATTGATGTATTACATGTGTATATTCATGTCACGTAACTAAGCTACATGTTATCAAATATGATATGACTCCCATATATTTTTTAAATGTAACACACTAAGGCCATATGGTCAAATTTAAATATGTTTAAAGTTATTGTATTCTATACACTGTACTATGCAGTACCGTAATTTTTTTTTACTCTACTGTGTTCTGTGTTGTTTCTACTTAAATCTTTCACTTGAGAGCAGCTGCAGTGAAGAGCATGGGTCTTTCTATCTGACATGCAACTACAATTTACACTATAGATGGACACCATTATTCTTCACTCTGTCTCATATTGATATCACACTTCGAAGAAGTCGAGGTGTGCTCCTGAGGGGAAGTCATTGTCCAGAAGCAGCATCATCAGTTTGGCCGCAGACTCCTGGCAGGGCAACAGATGATGACTGACGCCTGTTAACCTCTGAATCTCTTCCTGCATCTCTGTGTCCATTGGACCTGCAGGGAACCAGAACAATTAGGTGGTTAGAAAAATATCATATGTTGCCTCTTGCTCTATATTCCATGCATACTATGGTTAAATGTGCAAATACAGTACACTATATTCTTTCAGCTTCTTTTCTTTTCTCAAATCTTTTACAATCTTCTATGTTGGCTATAAGGTGTGTCACTGTACATTTTCTTTTATGGCTAATCTAACATTTGGGACAACAGTTGAAAATGAGCATTTTGACTAACACTGGCCCTCAGCATCTGATACTGATGCACAACGCACCCTTTCAGTGTCTGTATGAGACACACCGGCTCAGAACAAGTGCTCAGTGCAGCGGTGTAAGATGACATAGTACGAAGAGCGTCATAGTTCACATAGGAAGTAGAAGAGTCCACATAATGAGTAAGTTTGGGGTGGTGGATGGGACAAACAAACACAGAACTTTCTGGGAGACTGGTGTTTTTGTCCAGTAGAGGGTGCTGAGGGGGGCTGCAGCACCCCCTACTGGCTGGGGCTGTTACTGCAAGGCAAACAGTTTACTAAACAAATCAATAAAAACATTCAGGGCTGAGTTGTTTTACTTGCCCCAAACTTGTCCAAAATGGAAAATATAGCCCATTGCGCAGTGCATTTGAGACATGGATGTATAATAAGAACTTTCTTCTTATAATACATCCATGGTTTGAGATCAAGTTGCCACAAAGTCAGAAACACAGCCTCTGATTGGTCGACAAGTCAGAAAGTCAGCCAAAGATTGATCGACAGACTCAACCCCAAGGCATCATGGGGTTGCTAATAGAGTTTGCTGTCTGTAGTGTAAAATGTTTTCAATTAGTGTAAAATGTTGCTAATAACTATTAAATATAAGTTATCCTGGTCATTCAAATTAATGTAGAAACATTAATGTCACGCTGCATTTAATATGATGATGATGAATATGATTATATAGACTTATCAGCACTCCCAGCTTTGACTGACTTCCAGCAGCCTGGTCCCGTGTGAAACCAAAAGTCAACATTGACTTTTTTAAAGTTACATAGGCTATGTAAGTTAACTCTCTTACGTAACGTTTGTAAGTTACATAACAAATTTCGTTATTTCAACCCAAACAACAATCTTTTCCAAAACCTAACCAAGTAGTTTTGTTTGAATTCACAGCGGGACTACCCTGCACGTTGAAAAATGACGCCAAAGGGATACCAGAGCATTAAAAAGTGACCAATGAGTTAGGAGTGAGAATGTGTTGCTCATTTACAGTGATATTCAATAATGTGTACTGTCCCTGTTAAAAATAAATAAATGCATGCATACACCTTGTTTCCTATGATTTTTGTCTTTACTATAACACAAATATTTCTGTTTATACGCCCCTGGTCAATATATATAGTTGCATATACCTGGAGAGTAGCTGAGGACTTTGACATTTGGCTGCTCTTGAGCCAGCACCTTGAACATCATCTGTCTGGCTGCTTTGGCGGTGCAGTACAGCACCCAGGACGGTAAGGCCTGCAGTGCAAGCGTTGATGAGATGTTCACCACGCTCCGTCGCAGTCCCGGTCTGGATGGAAACTCCTGCAGGATCCCTGCAGTCAGCGCCAGAGCAGAGCTAACGTTGAGGGACAGATAGGAATTCACCTCAACGGGGTCGGTGAAACTCGTAAACTGGGAAATGTCGCCCAAAGAGGCTGGGAGCAGAGAGACAGAGAGAGAGAGAGGAAAGGTAACACAACAAAGGGATTAACATGTGTTAACATGAGATGAAGACATGAGAGATCAGCACATAAAATCTGAACTGAGTAGGCTGCTTGATGATGGATTTCAACAAAGACAGTAAGTGAGATTTGCATGTCTCTTCTGATCATAAAGCAGGTCTATGTGCTATATAAATACTGAGAAAGTATCAAAATGCTCAATGAAATGCACACAGTCATTCCAAGAGCACAGAAACGGAAGACCCGGAAATGCTATGCTGACCAATCAGAGCAGACTGGGCTTTTTCAGGAGGGGGGCTTAAAGAGACAGGCGCTAAAACAGAGCGTTTCAGACAGAGGGTGTATACAGGTATATTCAGACAGTATGAGAAAAATAAAGTGTTTTTTGAACATTAAAACATGTAAACATGTTCTAGTTGAAAGTATGAACCTGAAAATGAGCCTAATATGTCCACTTTAAAAAAAAATGGTGGAAGTAATTAAAAAATAATTCATTGTATCTGCTGTTTCCTGTAGGTGCCAGACTACCTCGATCACATCAAGCACCCGATGGACTTCTCCACGATGCGGCAGCGCATCGATGCACAGGCCTACAACAACTTTGAGCAGTTTGAGAGTGACTTCAACCTCATTATCGATAATTGCATGAAGTACAACTCAAAGGACACCTATTTCTACCGGGCTGCCGTTCGCCTCCGAGACCAGGGCGGGTCCCTGCTTCGAAAGGCCCGGCGGGATGTGGAGAAAATCGGCTTTGATTCGGAAAGCGGCATGCATCTGGCTGAAGCTCCCGAAATCAAAGCGCAGACATCCTTCTCTTGGGAGGACGGTAAGGGCGGCTGCAGCAAACACACACACGCCTCTGTAATGTGTTTGCATCTTTAGAGCCGGAGGTAAATAGATGAGAAATACTCACAGAATGTGTTTCTATCTTCTGTCCTTAGTGGACCGCCTACTAGCGCCAGCCAATCGGGAGCATCTGTCTCCGGACAAACAGCTGCAGCAGCTGCTGGAGAAGTTTGACCTGACCTGTGCCATGAAGTCCAGCCCCTCTCGCAGCAAGCGCCTCAAGCTGCTCAAAAAGACCATCAACGATGTGCGCAACGAAATGAGCCTAAAGAGAGTCCTGCCCTCCCACCACCACCACCACCACCACCATCACCACCACCACCACCACCACCACCATCACAATCACCACTCTTCTTCCTCCACAACTCCCTCCACATCAGCATCGTCATCATCGGCCGCCTCCCACCCAGAGCTGAGTAAACCGAAAGACGAGAGACTGAAGACCAACGGGCATTTTCCAGATGATGAGGGTATGTACGGCTCTGGCTTTGGCTTCATTACAAAGTTAATTTTGTGGTTGATGATGTGCGCTGTGATCTTAAAAAACAATCACGTCAGGGTTCCAGCGGATCCTTGAAAAGTCTTCAAAGGCGTTGAATTCATTAATCTAAAAATAAGGCCCTAATTGGTATTAAAATGTCTTAAATCAGTCTTTCAAAAGTCTTAAAAATGCTAAGACATGGGAAATAGGATTTTATGAATAGTTTTTTTTTCTGACGTTGCATTGTGAAATCTCAAAATAATTGATAATAAGTCTTTTTTTTTTGTTTAAATAATAATTTACCAAATGCCTCTCGGATTAACGTCACGCAGATCCGGATAGCAGAACCAATGACACTCATATTTACAGTATACCTACTACGATAAACTGCCTCCACCCCCATCTGTTTAATTCAATTCCATTTTATTTATAGTGTCACATCATAACAAAAGTTATCTCAGGACAGTTTTCATATCCAGCAGGACTAGAACACGCTCAATGATTTTCAAAGTCCCAACATTTATTTGATAAAGTAAAATACAGTACACAAAGTCTGCATACAGTACTAAAATTCAGCAGGATATCACAATAAAGTCACGACTTATTTCCATTGCGGTCCTAAACAAAAGTTGGCAGTCAGCAGCAACAAATCTCCGAACAACATTCAGGTGTACGCCTGCAATTTTGTTTATTGTAAAACTGGTCTTAAATATCTTTCAGAGTGGCATTAAAGAGTCTTAAAAAGCTGTCACCCTGCTGTCACATGTGATAACATCATGAAGGTCAGAGGTCAGAGATTAACCTCCAACCCAAAACTAAACCTCACAGAGAAATGTCACATGTTGTTCCTCATAGCTAGTGTGTCTGAAACATGGTGGTGCAGTCATCTGTGCTGCTGTCAGTACGACAACACAAGCCTGCTGCCAGACCTCTGCATTGTCTCCCACATCTTTGATTTTTCTTTTTAAAGGGGACATATTATGCTCAGCTTCAGTTTCATACTTGTATTTTTGGTTTCTACTAGAACACGTTTACGTGCTTTAATGTTAAAAACAAACATTACTTTCCCCACCTATTTTCACTTTCTACTGTGAAAAATCACCAATAAAACCGTCTAAACCAAAAGCTTCACAATCCAACATCTTCCAGCTGGAATTTGATCCGAGAACTTAGCAACATTGTCAACAAAGTCCAAATTTAGTTAGAAAAAAGTTGTAATGTTTTAAGAAAAAAGTTGTAATGTTTACAAAAAAGTCACAATTTTCAGAGGAAAAAAGTCGTAATGTTTCGAGAAATAAGTCACGTTAAGAGAAAAAGTTACAATTTTTTGAGAAAAAAATTGTAATGTTTTATGAAAAAAAGTTGTAATTTTTTTGAGGAAAAAAGTTGTAATGTTTACAGAAAAAGTCACAATTTTCGGTGGAAAAAAGTCATAATGTTTCAAGAAAAAAGTCATGTTAAGAGAAAAAGTCACAATTTTGTGAGAGAAAAAATCGTAATGTTTTAAGAAAAAGTAAAGTGATCGGGATAAT
This sequence comes from Heterobranchus longifilis, assembly GCA_028570985.1. Classification (NCBI taxonomy): domain Eukaryota; kingdom Metazoa; phylum Chordata; class Actinopteri; order Siluriformes; family Clariidae; genus Heterobranchus; species Heterobranchus longifilis. The sequence goes on along the minus strand of JAOVVB010000018.1, from coordinate 2,071,893 downwards.
ATCGTGAATCGCAATTATTTTGGCCAGGATAATCGTGACGTTAAATTTTCATATGGTCCCGTGCCTGGTGTCATGGCTGTTCTCCAGCAGAGTTATTGGAGAATCCAAACAACATTCTGGTGTCTCTCTGTGTAACGGATCACCTGGGGCTACAGCACCAACACTGTCCACATCACCGGACTGCAATCACTATGAACAATGTGTAAACAAGGTCATAACGCAGTGTTACTGGAGTCTCACACTGTGTCACTGCAGCGGCGTCTTAAACTCACAGCACACTTTCAGTCTGGTGGAGATAGCCTTATAATGAGGTAGTGTGGAGAAAAGAAAGAAAGGAAAAGCCATTTTGCTCTCATTTTTTATTTATAAAGGTGCCTCTGTGTTATGCTAAACAGTGCCTTGTTTTACTTTTATGATAAACCTAAAAGCCATAATGTGCAGCGTCAGCATTTCTACAAACACAAGGACAAAGTGTGGGTGTTGCAGCGCTTTACTGTCGGTAATAGCATTATACTGTAGGTCATATTTTTTATCTTCATTTTTGTTTGTTTTTACTTTTTATACACAGCTTTTTTTTTATTGTTCTTCCAAAATAGTTTGCCAAATATTTCATTATGCTCTGCGGCATAGCCAATCCTTTACCACAATAAAATGTATTACATCCTGTTTCTATTGCACCCTGAGGAAATGGTAATGAGGATGGAAGAGAAAGGAAAAATACATTAATATCAATAATAAACCTGATGCAGTGCACACAAAAACCAAAGGAAACTGTGGTGCACACTCATCAAAAACTTGGCAATAACTGTAAAAAACAAAACAAATATTATTATTATTATTATTATTATTATTATTATTATTATTATTATAGTATGTGGGCCAGACATAAGGTAAAAAAAATAAAAAATCAGAGGAGGAAGATAATTTCAATTTCTTTTGCATTTCGAAAATAAAGCCAAAATGTTGAGAATAAAGTCAAAATTTCAATATTAGTGCCAGGCATGAGAAAAAAATCAAAAGGAGAAAGGGTTTTTTTTTAAAATTTTGCATTAATAAAGTCGAAATGTTGAAAAAGTTGAAATGTTGAGAATTAAGTCGAAATGTTGAGAATAGCGTTGAAATGTCGAGAATAAAGTCGAAATGTTGAAGAAGTTGAAATGTTGAGAATTAAGTTGAGAAAAAAGTTGAAACACTATTTCGAGAATTAAGTCACAATGTTGAGAATAACATTGCAATGTCGAGAATAAAGTTGAAATGTCAAGAATAAAGTCACCAAAAATTCAAAATCAAATTCTCATCATTTCAACTTTATTTTGCAAAATAAATGCAAACTGTATTTCTCCCCTTATGCCTGGCCTTAATCCTCTTCTGTAAAAAAAACAGCCTGTGTGCCATAACATGAATAATATGTGTAGTAATAATAATGGTTGCAGTTTGAATGCTTAATGTTGGCTGGACAGTCACAGTTTGTCTCTTCTCTACAGGAGACAAGTCTCTTCCTCCTAAACTGGAGCATTCGGACTCCATCCCCCCCCTCATCCACTCGGACACGGACCCCGAGCCCCCCACCCTCAAACCAATCGACGCCGACTGCGACGACAAGCATCACAGCAAGCGCGTCAAGTTCGACGGGGAAATACCAGACCTGCTCCCCTCCGCTCCGCGCCTCAACGGCCACTCCCACGACAACCTCCAGAAGTCGCTGCTGGACGGAGACGTGAGCGTGGTGGCCACGTCGACCCTCGCGGAGCCCACGGGCACGGTTAACCGCCGGACGGCCGTGCTCTTCCGCAAGAAGGCCGCCAGTCCCCACAAGCGCCCGAGGAGCGGAGACGAGGGGGTTGACGGAGTCGACAGAAAAGAGGGCGAGAAGGAGGAGGACGGGGACGGCGCACAGCTGGGCTCCAAGTCCTTCCTGTCGGTGGTCATACCGAGGCTGGAGACGCTGCTTCACAGCAAGAAGAGGAAGCACAGCGGCGGCAGAGACCGCGAGGACGCAGGAGAGCCTGAGGACGAGGGGGAGTCTCCTGTGAAAAGACTTGACACGGGTAAGAACTACACAAAATACACTGTAAAACTGGGCGGTATATCACTGACTGATTTTTAAATGTCTGGTCATTAAGTGCCATCAATAGTTTCACCATCTTACAGTCAAATTTTAAAAAATCTTGTTTCCAGGCTTGGAAAAGTCATGGAATTAGTAAAATCCTTGAAAGTTTTGGAAAAAAGTCATGGAATTTAAAAATCTGATTTTCCAGGCCTGGAAAAGTCACAGAATTAATAAAATCCTTGAAAGTTTTTGAAAAATCATGGAATTAAAAAAATCTAATTTTCCAGGCCTGGAAAAGTCACAGAATGAGTAAAATCCTTGAAATTTTTGGAAAAGACATGGGATTTAAAAATCTAGTTTTCCAGGCCTGGAAAAGTCATGGAATGAGTAAAATCCTTGAAAGTTTTGGAAAAGGATTTTGTTGTTTTTAATAAAAAATGAATTGTTTCAGTAATCTATCTGTGGATAGCCTTCCATGTAATGTAACATGACAGAAAATTTATTTTCTGTAGCTGCTGACGCAATGAAGCTCGAATAAAGCGTCGAAACATTTTGTTTACAATCACGTATGTTTCTTAATTTTCTCCCCGCGTTCCGTCTCTCCCTCCATGTATGCCAGCGAGCTGAAATTATGGTTAAATAGAGTTTGAGTCTGATATGTCTGAATAATCCTGGACAAGTGTACATTTAATATTTAATTGCTGTCTAATGAATGATACAAGAGAGCCATGAAATATGATGTAGTGTGTAGGCTACTTATGGATGTTTCTGCATTGTTTTTCAGTCTTGCATCTAGAAATGAGTTTACATTTAAAGGCATTAAGAATACACTGATGCACTCATGTTTAAAAGTCAGTGACGGACTGATATAAGTGCTTGTAAAGCTTCTTTTTAATTTTAAATGTGTATCGACTGTAGTGAATATGAGCATAACCAACCATTAGAGATTGGAAAAGGTTGCTGTTTAATTTTCATACAATAACGTAATTTGGATTATAATATACTATACAGTTCTGTTTGTGTTATATGTTGTGAATGATCATGGAAATTGGATAATGGGTCCTTGAAAAGTCATGTAAACCTTTTGAAAAATGTGTCCGTGAAAATGTGTGGGAGCCCTGCACAGCACCTTGTAAAATGTCACAATTTTCTTTGAGTTGCTGTATATCAGAGTTTGAATGACATTTACTAAAGCAGTATGTAGCTCTGCTGCCAAAATTGCAATTACTCGCATGTCATCGCAGTCAAAACAGCACAGCAGTAAACAACAACACTTGTTTCCTCTTTTACATCAGTTTGCTTAGATTAGATTAGAGGCAGACTGATCAAACTGTAGCCTAATGCACATACATTAAGTATTTGTTATGTGTATTTTTGTGACGGGGGTGTAAATGCATTCTGTTGTGTCTCCTCTCAGGTTTGCCGAGCGGTTTTCTGGAGATGGAAGAGGAGAAGGATCTGGAAGACTCTCGTAGATCCAGTAGAGCTGTGGAGCCACGGAGACGCTGTGCCTCCGAGTCCTCCATCTCCTCATGTAGCAGCCTGCCAGGAAGCACCAGGTAATCCACCACGTGCACGATGCGTCTTAAAAGCAGCCGCTCTGTCTGTCCCTCCATTCTTTCTATTGTTGTGTTAGCTGGTCGTCAGAGCACGCCGCCACCAGATGTTTCTGTTTCTAAAAGTCGACTCTGGTGTGTCTTTTTGTTTCCAGCACTATCCTCAGTCTTCCAAAATGTGGGAAAGGGAAACCCGCCTTGGTCCGGAGAAACACTGTGGACGATAAGAGCGAATTAATCGCCTGCATCGAAACCGGGAATTTTGCAAAAGCTGCACGAATCGCTGCCGGTAAGTTGGCTGCATCGTGTGTCAGAAGAATCTGCATGCATTTGTGAGGGTTAGGCTTTACGTTATGTATACAGACTACCGTTTCTAATATATACACAGGATGTTTCCAGTGAAATATTGATATTTAATTCTGTAATTCAGTGCTACACTCTACACAATTGTTACACCTTTCTGTAAACTGAAACTGAATCAGAGCCTGAACAACACGGATAATACAGTAAACAAGTTTTGCAAGCAGCCCTCAAATTTCAGTGGAAAACTGTACATTTACAACCCTAAAACCTCACTGGACTTTTAGTTAATACAAAATAGCCCTGTGTAATACTGCTGCTCTATGTGCCTTCAATTGCCCCCTGGGGACAAATAAAGTTTTTTTGAATTTGAATTTGAATTGAATTGAATAGGGTCAAATATACATTAGAATGCAGCTCAAAAACAGTTACATGCTGCACTTTCTTCTATTGTATGAGCTAAAAATTTATATTATTACATTTTTATTATTCAATTAAATGCAAAACACTTTATTTGTCCCTGGGGGGCAATTATAAAGGCACGCAGAGTTGCACATTACAGTAAGAATAACACACACGCTGTATGAAAAACGTACAAATAACAACAATAAAATAAGAATAAACTGTACACATTATCTACAGTATACAAATATTAAGTGCAAATTAAATTAAATTACGGATGACGACAGTGCAATAATATGCAGATACATATGTGTGCAGACAGATAATGGCGTGCTGATATACAAAGCAGGCTTGACTATCAATGAATGTAAAACGACATTAAAACATTTACTGCAGCCTGTTGCACTGTCTCAGTACAGTACGTAGGTGTGTATATTCCCGTATGTCTGCAGGTGCTGTAAAATCTTAAAATGTCTTAAATTGTGTCATGAAAACTATAAAACATAAATTGGCCTTTTTATATTTGGTCCTTAAAGTTTAACTTGACAGAACTTGCAGACACCTGGTGTTCACACACGCACATTAAAAGCAGGGTGGGAAATTAACAGCAGCTACCAGCCAAACTCCTCGTGACTTCTGGCAGTGACCGGTGAGACTCTGTGCTCCGCCTGCCGTCATGGCACGTAACCAGTCAGCAGCTGGAGACTCTTCCCATCTAAGATTCATATTTGGCTAATAAAATGTGGCGGTAATAATATCCGTCTGCTCGCCGTAGCTCTTAAAAGTGAGAAAGTTAATTTCCCGCCCTGATTATTACAGCACGGCTTTGAGAATGTGTTTCTTGTGTTTTAAACCCTCACCTGATTGTGTGGTGTTGTCCCTGCTTCCATAGAGGTTGGCAACAGCAATATTTGGATGCCCGCTAGTGCTGCAACAGTTGCATTGGAACCCCTAAAGCTAGTTTGGGCCAAATGTAGTGGATACCCTTCCTACCCTGCCTTGGTGAGTGTTTGTGCGAGAGAAAGCATGACAATCACTGACTGGTCTTTTTTTTTGTTTTTTTTTACTCTGACGTTTTCTTGTCATCTCTTCACATTGGAACCTAATTTACAGCATTCTTATCCCACCAGATGAAACAATAGTCTGACTACAGCTCTGCCGTGCAAAGGCAAAAGTTACTTTTTTTGTCATTTTTGGAATATTGAGCTTGTGGACAAATATCTTCTGTCTCATGTGATGTTTTTTTTTGTTGAAAATAGTTGTGTTTACCTTAACTACGAACAGTTCTGGAGAAACCATCTTAACTTCACTTAAGGTTCTCTGGTTTTGTTTACCAACACATGAAGTCACTGTTTTCCTGCGCTTAAGTTACAGTGTTTTTTATTCTATATACAACAAATATCATACATTATACAGACTGAATAAACACAATACAATACAAATATTAGTTTACCCAATTTGTTCCTAATGATGTGATAAATCACATCAAATTGATTTATTCTTATTAATACTATGTGGGCAGTTTCATAATATATCACTAGATTCTGTCTAGGTCATAAGTATTATCATATTATTATTGCTTACTGAAATCAACAACAAATGAAAGTTAAGGCATTTTGCCTTTGCATGACCCCTTATTATTTTACAGACAACTTAACTTCAGAATAAGGGTCAAAGGTCAAGTTTGAGCTCAAGCTTTTTAGTAGATAAATAACTTCATTAAAAGTTAAAAGAATAGCCACATTTCCAATATTATGTCTACAATTCATTAAGCTGGACACCAACATAACCAAGTATTTTTTCTTTTATCTACACTCAAAAGTTAAGGTCTTTTGCCTTTGCAGGGCAGAGCTGTTGTTTTTAGGTTTGTCCTCCAGGTGGCAGCCTTTCACTGTTACCCAGTTGAGTTTGACCTTAGCATGAAAAGAATGTTATTGCCACAAGCTGTTGGTGTGCATGAATTTATGTGTGTGTACATACAGCGGAGACATCTTTACTTTATGCTTGAGTGATTCCGTGGGCGGACGCATGTTCGCCACACGTTTGCATTCATGAGCATCTGTGTGTAACGGCCTCTCGCCTGTCCCCGCTGCGTGTAGATCATCGACCCCCACATGCCGCGCGTGGGCTGCCAGCACAACGGGGTGTCCATCCCCATGCCCCCCATGGACGTGCTCCGCATCGGAGAACAGATGCAGTACAAAGCCGAAGAGAAACTCTACCTCGTCCTCTTCTTCGACAACAAGCGCAGCTGGTGAGTGGCGTTATCTGCGGGAGCGATTTCAGCTGACGCAGGGTAAACCTGTCAGCGCGTCCGTCAGCTGATCATTATTTCTCTCTGTCTCTCCGTGTGTGGCTGCGTCGCATCAATCATCAAGAGACAATGCAAACGCCGAGAGGGGCGTTTGGAAATTTCACCTGGACATCCCGAATGTTTTTGACCCAGCTGGGTGGTAACAATTAGAGCTGCAACTAACGATTATTTTCATTATCGATTAATCTGCCGATTATTTCCTCGATTAATCGATTAGTCAT